>CABFWB010002011.1:52905-66641 GCA_902151455.1 Timema bartmani
ATATATATATATATATATATATATATATATATATATATATATATATATATATTCTTTTCAAAATTAATTTAAAAATCAAACCGAAATTTTAACATTCCGGTTTTGTGGTGCACATGATCATGGACAGAGGCTACTAATTTTTAAATTTCACACCTTTTCCTGTGGTAGATATCGAGCAATTGTCATGACAGATAGACACACTCCTCATTTTATTAATATAGATAGATGTATAAGGTTTGATAATATTTATGAAATAGGTAGAGTATCTTAATAAATTGAACATAAGAAAATGACAAGTAATTTAATAGCTAATAAAACATAAACATAAAATTCATATTAATATAAGTTATTAGTTGTTGAACTATTGGTTAATTTATCATGATACCTGCTTTTGTGGCCGTATGGTTTAAGGTGTCTATCTCGTATTATACTATACGGCCAATGAAAGGGAGGTTGGAGTTCTAATCCTGGTCTGGTGTAATGAAGGGGTCCTTTTCCAAAATTGCTTACCACTCTCCCTCCAAGAATATTCAAGTGCATTTATTCTAAATTCAACCTTCTTCATCCCTAACTTAATAGCGTAACTAGGACAAATGCGTTCAACCTGAACAGGTTATATATATATATATATAATGTTAAGTTTATTAACTTTTCAGTAAAATAGCGTTAATAATTTAGTGATATAATTAAAATTTCAATATCTCCTCGACCATGTGAGCACATAACATCTAAATATCGAGTATGAGCCAAATCCATTCAACAATATTATCGACTGTGGTCGTATATGCAGACAGACAAACAGATAGGCTGACAGGAAGAATTATAAGAAACACATTTTATATAAAACGTTAATCTTGCTGTCAAACCATTTACGACTAAAATAATTTCTTAAAATAAAAAAGTAAAAAGTTGATTTTACATCTCTTATCTCTGTACCTGGGGCTACAACTGAAACGTTTTCACAAATTTATTTCAAATTGTTATTTAGAATATGATCATGTCTTGAGGCAAAATCCTCATTTTGTTTCTAGCTCTAAGATTAAGAGTAGTTTATTATTTTTAATTTAAAAATTTTACAAAACGATTCAAACGATCTTTTTTTCTAATATGTATCCATGGAGTTTATTTTACATGATAAATAACATGGAATGCTTATTTTTTGGATAGAAACAATTGATTTAAGGTTAGTTTACGAATAAGATAAAATTGAAAAAAAAAAAAGTCCTACCTAGAGAAAGTATGTGCGATTGTGTCGTACCATTTATTAAAATTTTTGGATAAACTATATTTAGTTTGAATATTTTCTAAAAGCTTCTTCTTATGGTGATCCTCTTTTGTGTGTGGCTGGTGGTATCGACTATCGAAAGGAGAAGAGTTCGAGACTTGAGAAATCGATTCTGTCTTCTCCTGGTTGGTGTTGTTAATTAGACTATTGGGAGAATGTCGGAGGGAGGGGAGAATGTCGGAGGGAGGGGAGAGTGGCACTTGGGTGAGGTGCTAATGAAGGTCAACCCCCCTCCCACTCCTACTGCTGCCCCCTTGTGATATGCACATAGGCACGGTGCCAAGCACACTCTCACGAGTCAGGTCATACTGTCATGTCAAAGCTGACCCCACATTAGAGGAGCTGTGTGTGGATACGGAAATATCCACATTAATACTAGCGATAAATATCGATTAGATGAAATAACAAAAGTAAAACTCTTTTAATATTATTTTTGTATAGAAATATGACTTATGAAAAACATTTTACAGCATTCGTGATCTTATAAATGTTGATTGGAAGGAACAAAGTATAAAAACAATTTACAAGTTTAACAAATCAATTTATTAATATTCGAACAAGTCAAAAGGAAGTACATAGAACTATAATTAGAAATTATTTAAACCACCCATTGTTTAAAAATGAGAATATAAACAGTTACAATAATATAGATAACTCAACAAAGGAGCATCAGGTGTGAAACACCCAGGTACATCCTATAACCTATGCATATGTGTCATAGGTGTAAATAAGAAATCTTGTAGTTCGTTAAAGCAGAACAAGTACTAATTAGTCAAATAGGATGAAAGGCAGAAACTCTATGGTAATATAAATTAGTGATGGTAATCAAATCTAATTACAAATTTATCATGCATAATTCTACTCCAGTCAGCTGACTGTGAGGCTTCCAACTACAACATACAATTTAAAATATAAAGAACTAAGCCACATAAATTTAGTCCCAGTTTAAGGAGCTACAAGGGAGGTAATTAACATGAGCTATCTAGCTTGAGTTAATTCCCTAAAGAGTTAGACATTACAATGCTATAAACTCCTAGAAGAGAAACTATTATTTTACAACCAGTAAACGGTGAACTACCGGGAATCTAGGCTCTACTGATACTATGGCCTGTCAATTCCTAATTTATACTGCCTGAGCAATCAATAGTATATTTATTCTGCTATCCTGAAAAGGTGACAATAATACTAGACTAAATAGTGATAATTTCCAACTAACGTTAAAGACGACACAAGGGGGCCGTACACAACAGACAAAACCCTGCGGGCCACTACTATTAACAAGTAGCACTTCCACAGGTTGCGTACGGCATACCAGTACACAGTTAGACACACCAGAGACAAGTGTCAGTTACAGACCCAATTAGGTCGTGAAACAAAGCAATAGATAACCTGGTATCCTCCATTATTAAATTCTATTCTTTAAACTAGCCACAGCATGGTCATATAGTCTAAGGAGTCTAATCTTGACCCTAATATTTGTAACCAAGCCTAATAGACATAAAAAATATAGCATAAAGCCCACTATTATAAACTATGCCTTATGGTTATAGGGAAATAAGTCAGTAGTACTGACATACAAGAACTAAGTCAAATGGACTTAGAACAATATAGCTCTACGATAGAATACGTTATTCCTCAATACTTGTAGTATCCACCGTAACTTGGTCTGCGGTGAGGAGGTGACACGGACACCTCAACCATCACGGTCTTCAGTACATAGATTTAGCAGATGCTCTAGAATCTGTTCTATCAGTTCCTCCGACGAGTGGTTACAATATAATAGATATACGTGAACCGAGGACAGGTCGTTATATACCACTGAGACTAATAAAATTTGGCAAAATTTGACATCTCGTCACCCGACCACTAGCGTTCGCCGACGGCTGAAGAGGACACTCCGAATAAAGCCTCTCTCATTTACTCGTCGTCTGGCCCAGGTGTTAGATGTTTGTGTGTTGGTCTTCGAAGCCGAGTTGCCTCGTTCGCTGGGGCATTTTTGATGAGAATTGGGCGTCTCCCGCTTGTGATGTTGCAGTGAGTCTATATCTTCCACACTTTATTAGAACTTATTAGATCTGGTAGTAATAGTTTTAAGCCTATTATAGGGCTTCATTGAGTGTAAGAGTTAAAATGTATTTAACACGTTACATTTTTTTGCTATAGAATAGCTACACTGACGAAAAATGTTATGTTATTGCCAAAAATAATGTTTATGTAGAATTTATGACTTGAGAAAACATTTTTTTCAAAGATTTGATTCATAAAATAATAAAAATGCATTTTGAGAAAAATAATTTTATATCACAATCAATTTAGTAACAACCATATCACTTATAATTTTAAAATGATTTGGGATTTAAAAAAAATAAGAGGGTCATTTTCATTTAGAATCAATTTATGTAAAAAAAAAAGTATAGCAAATCATGAAATACGACTCCTTAGCTCAGTCAGTAGCGTGTCTGCTTAGTATGTTAAGGGTCGCAGATTTGATTACCAGCATGATCAAAATAATTATCGTAGGTGAAATGTCGGTTTCCTCTTTTACAGTGATAAGTTAACTGGGTATTGGATGTTGTGTCTGTTCTAGATTTAAGTTAGTTTATAGGTCGTGTGCTGATATAATCAGTGTGTTCAAAAAACTTAGGTTAAATACCTTAAACAAATAAATAACTAATTATGAAAGGTTTGGAAAAGTGTCTCTTATGTTAGATACATTGCTTGTGAGGAGAAGTCCTCAAGAGTTTAATATGAAGAAATAAATGGTAGGCCTATGACATAACCGTACAAACTTTCTCATTGAGTGTATTTAAGCTTGGAAACAAAATTACAAAAATAAATTATTTGTAATCTACCCTTGCTTGAATGATTTATGATTGTAAAAATAAAAATACATTCTTATTTACCAAGAAAAACCATCTCCAGATAACCATTTTAAAACAAATCGCTTTAGCCATTTCTTAAAAAAATCCGTAATTGGTAAATTACTCTTAAAATAATCCTCTCCTCCCTTTAACCCCAAAAAGTATACAGATTTATTTGTCATGTTAAATATACCTCAGATATATATTTTAAATAAAATAGGTGAAAAAGTTTTCGAAATACTTCGAATTTTCAAAAATAACTCATAAGCAAACCACTCCTTTGCGAATGTTTACCAAAAATACAAGTATATAATGTCATTTGTCATGTAAAAGCTCCCTAGATATCAAATTTAAAAAAAAATTGTAATATTTAATTTAGTAATATTTGTAATCTAAAAAAATCACTAATCAGTAAACTATCCTTAATTTGAGGGCTAAGAACAATATAAAAAATCCCTTAATATTCCCTTATAATATATACATATAACGTTTGGACAAAATCCATCAAACGTTTTCAATCTACAGCCAGAAACAGACAGACAGAGAGACGGACAGACTTTGGGACATACAGATTTGTAAAACACAATTTTTTGAGTTCAGACACGTATAAAACGTTGATGTTCATTATCATCTCAGGGTGAAAAATGTTCACGATTACAATACTGTTGACGTTACTATAGCTGTAGAAAATTAAGCTGAAAAACTTAAGGTGTGGATGTAGGGGACGCGAGAAATTATCAGTGGTTTTGCAATTTTTATAGCAAAACATTTTTTGGCCAAAATAAATAAGGTATTAAGTATTGCTTAAGTATAATAAACACAGTAATATTCTTCCCATGGTGATATCAGCAGTTGTTGAATATCTGTCATGAGCATAGTGGCATTAGATGACAAACTTTTAAAATGAAAAGACAGATATTCAACAATTGTTGGTATTACCGTCTGAAGAAAATTAAACTAAACGTTGCTTATGGAGCAACATTTTATTTATTTTGGACAAAGAATTGTTTTGTTATAAAAACTGCAAAATCTCTGGCATTTTTTTGTGTCCCCTTCCACCTTACCTTAATTCATTAGATAAATTTGTGATGACAGCTTCACGAAATAATTGGCCAATTAAATAATAATAATAAATATAACACTCGAATAACACGGTCATTTTTTCATCCATCTTTACTTTCTTACGACGCCCAGGAAAAAGGAAGTATTTGAACAGTCATAAAATTCTGACTCGAGATTTTGATTAACGTCGATGTTTCATGACCCCCTGAACATGAAAAAGTTTTCACGATGTCGCCTGTCTGTCTGTCTGTTTGTCTGTATCTCGGCCTAGTGGTGAGACAATTTTACCAATCAGGTTAAAACTTGGTATTTAGGGTTTTCATAAGGTTTCCCAGAGGAGTTTTTGGGATGATAAATCAATCCTAAAATTAAGGGTAGTTTACTTAAGAGTGAATCGAGAGAAAAAATATATTTTATTGAATTAGGTCCTAGCGATTTTTATTAAAATTTGTATTTATACACTGTTTAACATTAAAAGCCAAATTACACTTCTCACTTCAACTGGAAATGACTTTGAAGGTAGTACAGCTTTACATAAGTTTACATTTATAATATTGATCGTATCTCTGTCATTCTTTGATATATGGAGTAGCTTATCACTACAAACTCGCGGCAACATTAAAAATAAGCCTTTTTTGAAATATATTTGTATAAAACTAATAGTCAGCGAGATATAAACAAATATATTTTTTAATGTAGATCTGGGAAATATGGGAGTTGATTAATATGGTCATTGACGATCCGATTTCAATTTTTCTGTAACAGCGTATAGTGTTTCATGTATGATCTTGGGTGTGATGTGATGCTGTTTTTTGCATTATGTTTCTGAAACATTGTCTATTATTTAATTTCAAATAGCTTTTGAGTTTCAAGTAAAAGTGTCAATTTTTAAATGTAGGAGTACTAATGTCTGTGTGATTGACTGTACTTTTTTTTTGTCTTGTATGTACGTGCCATCAACAACAATAAAATCCCTTTCAAAAATGATTTGTGTACTTATAAATTACCACTTATTGTGTATGATTTAAATCGGCATATTTTTAAAATTATATATTAAATTATATATTATATACATCCAATTAAAACTACAGTACCTAAATACAAAAATCCAAATAAATATACCTCATTTATCTTGTGTTTGTGATACAAGGATATAGCTGTTCAATTTACCAATGTAAGGCTACTAGGACTTCTTCTGTGCATTCATCTGTACTTTAACATCACTGAAAATAATGACCTTTGGGACTTCTAAATAACTTACAATTTTCTATTATATCTACATAGTTTATTGGACTTAGCTGTCATGATACACACCTCATGGTAAAAGTTGACTTGTACATAATTAAAGAAACATCACCCCGTGTATGGAAATGCGAAGCGACTCTTGAAACATGTGAAGAAAAGTCGAAGTCAAAGATGAGGTTATTTGAAAGGTAAGAAGTAGTATTGATGAACAAAAGGAGGTTGTATCGACTGAAAAATACTCCCCTCTTTACGATAGACAAAACCAAGATTGTTTTAATAATAATGATAACTATACATTCAGCGAAAGATATCGCATAGTGAATGATATCCATAGTAGGTACCACACATTGTATCCACGATACATAATTTGGTCGTTTCGTCTGGGAATAAATGGTGGGACGCTTCAGATCCTTTTCTTTCCAAACAGATGGTATCCACCCAGAATCTCTGATGAGTTGTTTTCCAATACCTCGCATGCGAAATACGGAGCAGCGGCTTCATCTTCCTCTCAACTGTTCATTCTTGAGGTTCACAAAGACCAGATCCGTGTACCACTCACACTGCATGCAAGCGTGCTCTCCTAACAGCAGTTAACGCAATTATGTTAGATGCTATTGTACTATGACTAGGTGAAGAAGCTGAAAAGCCAGAGAAACATCCCCAAAAGCGTCAACTTTTCCGATTAAATAATATATGTAAAACTAGACAAATGGAAGATGAATTTGCACCTTTGTAAGTATAAATATCGTTCATTAACTAGCCCTGTTCATGCATCATGATTGCTATTTGTTTTCAGCTGTTGTAACGCACTAGTATGTGGTAATGGCATTTGTCTTCCTTGTCATAAAATTATTTATAGACCATCATAACTAGATAAAATAGTTTCTCTTTTTTCTTTTGTTCTGTCACGCCATCTTACTACCCGTTTGGATTGAACGTATAGTTTATCTCCATCGAGCATATTACGTAGATATTTAACACCAAAATTATCTTAGTATCAACACAACTACTTCCCATTCCATCAAAGTATTTAGAGACGAAATCACTGGACTGTCAGATATGAGAAAAAATCAATCAAGCTGAATATCTTTGATCTGCTGGCAGTGCAGTGCAGAACCCATCACACAGGGGCAAGGCACTACGACGCTCTGCGTGCCTAGGCACTTCTTATTCTCACCGCCGAGTCCTTGCCACCATGTTTTGTGGAGGTGCACCGCACCTTGCATCGGTGTGAGGGGTACTGCGGCAAGAAGAGCAATGCCACGTTGAAATTTTGAGTCCACCTTTACTGATAGCTGCTGTCCTATGTATTCCGATGCGGGCGGGTGCGATACAATTGGATGACTGAGGTGATCTGATACAAACCAGTGCACGGTAAACCTATGTAATCACTCTCGTAACATACTAGCCAGTGAGTACAGCCCATAAAAGTGGTTTTATTTTTAGTTAAATTAATTTTTTTAAATCTTACTTTTCTGTGTAATTTTGTTTATTCAAAATTACATGTTATCTGAGGTGTTTAAGTATTATTTACATATTGAGACAATGTATACAAAATTAAAATGTATTATTGAAACCTTATATATTTGCTTTAAATTTCTTTGTCAAGTTTGTCTGCATATTTCACAATTTTGTAGCCTAGAGTTAGCTTACACTACAGCAAAATACTAATTAAATTACAGCATGGTCGAAATTTCTGATTAATTTCTTCTTAATTTCGTGTTTATTTTAAGATTTTTCTTTTTTGTAAAAGCGGTGTTATTTCATTTTATAGGAGGGTTTCATATAACAAGACAATTTCATTTTATTTCACTTTTCAAAAACATTGTAAACCATATCCAAAAACTATAAAAGGAAAAAGTACTTGATTCCATCTTTGTATGGTACTTTTCGCTTTATAGCGTCTCACCATTTTTAAGGGGCTCTACCAATGATTTTTCTACAAAGGGATGAGAACATTCACAGAAATAGTTTGAACTAACTCTGATTACCCTGGAAACACTACACGACATGACACTGTGTATAATATATTGTGTCGAGTGTACAGAGCTTTAGTTAACTTGAACAAATATTATTGTATTTAATAAAGAGCGATATATTTTACCCACATATCTTATAGCAAACCAATTTCCTCGGGGTCAGTGACCATTTCTCAATATATCCTTTTGTTATTTAACAAAACGACGTGTTGTTTAATATGATAGCTTTGTTAATAAATATTATAAATTCCAACCAATAAAGAAAAATAGTTTAATATTATAGTACCATCGATTTTCCTTTAGGATTAATGTACTCTAGAAATGATTACATAATTTTCAACGATAAAATAACATAAATAGGGAGGGATGCATTACCCTGAATCGGGAACTAAACAGAATTACTCAGCGACAGACCATTGGCACACAAAAGGTCCTCAGTCCCATTGTAATTCCTGAACATAATTTTTAAACATATTTAGAAAATAACCCGCTTCGGTGGCCGCGTCGTCTAAGACGCTACTCTCACAATATACTAGACTGCTGAAGACGGGAATGTTTGAGATCAATATAGGACGGGTGTACTGAGGTTTTTTCTTAAATGGTTTTCCACTTTTCCTCCACGCAAATGCGGGTACTATTCTTCTAAATTCAACCTTCTTAGTTCCTAGCACATTAGTGAAATTAGTACATAGGCGTATAACCCAAATGGACTGTAAGACGCGGTGCTAAAGAAATTTGGAAAATAATTATTAATAGGCCCATATCACGGTTTTGACGTTAAAATGTTTCCCGAGAGATGGCAGTAGCGCTCATAGCTGTAGTTAGCGTTTGACAATACAGAATACTAAGCACAACTAGACGCATCAGGGCATGGGTTTGAATTCAATAGTGTCGTTTAATAGAAACAACGTCCTACTGTATGCATTTTCCCAAATGGATTGGAAAAAAGAAAGTATTGTATTAACTAAACTAATTATCGTGGAAGTAAATATTTATAGTTATTTCAGGGCAAACTTCAATTCATCGTGAACTACTTTATTACAAATAATGCACTCGGTCTTTTTTTTATAAACTAAGTTGTGACTTCAAACACTAAATAAATCATCATTTCTCAACTAGGTTTAAAAAGATTGATATATATATGAATGACTAAAAACTATGTACGCTACAAATCAAATCATCAAAAAAGTTTCCAAGACAAAACATTTTATCAATTATAGCTAACAAGAAGCTCATATCTGTAGATTTAACGTTTTCTTATTTTGTGGTATTTTTGAAATAAATGTATTAACACTTATGTCGATTAACTAAAACGACAACAGGTCAGATTTTTACTATCAGGCAAATACTAGAGAAAAAGTGGGAATATAACAAGACGGAACATCATTATTGTTTATAGATTTTTAAAAGTCTTTTCATTAAATAAAATAAACAAATTATATAAGATTTTAGCTAAGTTTGGGAAACCAAAAACTTGTAAAGCTAAGTTTGACAGATATGCGTGGTAGGATACGTGATTGATGTCACATCAGATGATTTAGAAATACATAAAGGGTTGAAAGAAGAAGATGAATTGCGCCCATTACTTTTAAATCTAGACTTAGAGTATACTATTAGGTGTAAGAAAGTAGGGAAGAATGGACATTCAAAGGTAAAATGAAGTTATTAAAATAGGTAGATGAATTAGAAATGATAGGTAAGAAAGAGTAAGGAAGCTGTTGTAATAAATGCAAACATTTTATTAGAGAACAGGAGGGAAATATGTTTAGAAGTGAATGATAAGACAATATATATCTATAGTCACACAGAGAACACAAGTTGAGGACGACAATTTATAGTTTACCGTAAACAACATATCATTGGACATGGTTAATGAGTTCAGATATTTAGAGAAAATGTTAAAAAGTTATATCGATATTTTTAAATTAGGGAAAAAGAAGATTACACTCGGTAAATAAATGCTATTATTCGTTCAGTAAGCTATTAACTAGGGCTGTCAAGCTCGATTCCTCGATACCCTCAATTCTTACTAGTGTCGAAAGAATCTAGAATCGATCCTAATATTACGAATCTCGCTACTTCGATTACTAGCTCTATATAAAACTGGTAACTAAACAAAGCAGCAACATTCAAAATGAGTACTAATCGATTATATCTCATATTAGTTTAGTTGCCGTTTCATCTTAAATGCAGGCAAATTGTAAATATACTGTATTGACCTGAATATAGTACGACCCCGAATATAATACGATCTTAACATTTCGAGTTATTCTACATGAAAAATAAGTGGTATTGAATGTAATATGACGTGACAATATGACAGTAAAAAGAGGTAAAACTTAACAACTTTGACTAACTTTTTAAAGTAAAAATTAAGTGATGCTCTCAAAATATATTAATTGATTCTAAACAAACAATCGATATATAATACATAGACTAAGGATGACAATTTTCCGTAATATTTCGATATATCTATAATAAATTGATATATCACAACGTGTATATCGAAAGCTACGATATTTCGATCAAATTAAAATGGTCGCTGTCCTGTAATTATATTATTTGCCACGTTAAAATTTTTAATGTTTTATTTAGGTCGTTGAATAAGATAAGTTTAATAAAAATAGAGTAAAAATCGACGTACTTAATAAAAATAAAACCCGCCTCGGTGGCGTAGTTGGCTAACGTGCTAGTCGTGTTAAGTTCGACCGCCGAGGACGGGGAGATCGAGGTTCGAATCTTGGTCGGGTGAACTGGGGTTGGTTTTTCCTAAATGGTTTTCCACTCTCCCTCCACGCAAATGCGGGTTCACTTCCTCTAAGTTCAACCCTCACCATTCCTAATCCATTAGCGTAATTAGTACTTAAGCGTATAACCCGAACGGGTAGTAAGACGCGGTGCTAAATATATATAATAATAAAAATAAAGCAAAAAAGGCTATATTTATTTTAATTCAATAAATTTAGAGTGTAGTCTGATATATAGTTGCCAAAATTTCATCACTAATTTCTGGCGAGCTAACGTGCGTAGAATCAGTTATGGTGAATGAGTTAAAATTAGTGTAACATGTGAAATGTGTTCTTCTTTCCGTCATAAACTCTCAGTTTTTAAGACTTTTATATTTAATAAATATTTATAAGGTTGTGAGATTAAAGTTTTAAGCGATCATGTGTTGTAATGTTTGAGTCAAAGTTTCGCATTGAGGGGGGGAGTAGGGCACTTAGCTTCTCTATGAAATAACAATTATTATTATCATCTAAAAAAATTGTTTTTGACTGTTTTTACAGAGCTAATCTCTTTAATTTGACAAATAATAGTTACAGAAAAGTTTTTATTTTCATCTACGCCTACTTAAGTATTTTAAATTGCAACCAGTACAGTACTTAAGCTTTCTTTCCAATGTAATTAATTCAAAACAATGCACTTTCATTTAACGTTCCTATTCGGTGAATTGAAGTTACTTGTATTCTCAACAACTGTTTATTATACCTATTTTATTTATTATTTATTTATAAATATTTGATTCAATGGAGCTTTATTTGTAAGTAATAACACATTTTTACTTTAATGTAATTTCTAATTATTTTATTATTTTGATTATGACTTATTACTTGGTAAAAATTAATATTTTTCTATGTTAACATTAGAATTTTTTTTATTACTATGAACTTTTTGAGTTTTTTTGTATATTATGAAGTTGAATACCTACTTATTTTTATATGATGTTGGATGCTTGGAATAATAAAGAAAAATAAAAGGCTTAAAAATAGGAATCTAGAATCGAAAAATCAAGGTTGAACTTAAGAATCGGAATCGAGAAAAACAGGTATCGTGACATCTCTACTATTAATATATTGCCTGTTATAAATAAATATTAAACTGGGAATATACAACGCAATAGTTATACAGGTTGTTCTTTATTATTGTTAAACCTGTTATCTTACATGACGAGAAGAAATATATGGTGTCCTTAGACAAAGTAGGATTGTTAGGAAAATATTTGAGCCTAAAAAGGGATGAATATGATGAAGAGTAGAGGAGGTTAAATAATGATGAGATTTATACATTGTCAATGCCGGCTTGAGGGTTTCTTGCACACACTAGATGAGACTTAAAATTCGTACCTCAGTTGTACTCTGTGTAATATAAATAAGGTACACCCTCTACGTGCGCCAAATAAAAACATTATGGTGCCAAAATACTGGATTAAAAATAGAAATTTAAAAAAGGGAGATAATTAAAAACCAAATAAGTAGAAACCAGCCCCCTTTTAACCCAAATACCCCTGTTCTTCTCTCACCTTAATCAATGTGTGTAAAATAGTGTGTCTTTTTCCTTCCTTTTTTCGTAAATTTTCCGAAATATTTTAAATTAAATATCAAAGTTATTAGAGACCGTGAATGTCATAGAACCATAATAGGGCATAAATTGTAAATTAATCTTTTTTAAATACATTCTTAGTACTAAATAAAATATTTAAATGCTGTTTCTGGATGTATAAATCATGATTTACTTATTTTATTTTAGTAATTAGTATTTTAAATACTTAAAAAAATACATTTTGTTAGAATCACCCTAGGATCTTTGCAACCCTAGGTAGCTGCCTAGGTTCACCTAATGTAAGAGCTGGCCCTGTACCCTGTACTCATCACAATACATTGTTAGGGTAGTCAAATCCATCAGGCTACGGTGGACAGGACATGCACCACGAATGGAATAGATTAAAACCCGGTTTAAGGTATTGACTGTAAGCCTAGACGCAGGTGAGAGTATAAAATTAAAATGAACCCTAAATGGGGTGTAATGAGGTGGACTGGATAGAATTATCCTAAGATAGGAATAGAGTGTAATGAGGTGGACTGGATAGAACTAGCCTAAGATAGGGATAGGATGTAATGACATGGACTGGATGGAGCTAGCTCAAGATAGGGTTAGGGTGTAGTGAAGTGGACTGGATAGAAATATCTCAAGATAGGGTTAGGGTGTAATGAGGTGGACTGGATAGAAATATCTCAAGATAGGGATAGGGTGTAATTAGGGGGACTGGATAGAAATAGCTCAAGATAGGTATAAGGTGTAGTGAAGTGAACTGGATAGAAATATCTCAAGATAGGGATAGGCTGTAGTGAGAGGGACTGGATAGAGCTAGCTCAAGATAGGGATAGGGTGTAGTGAAGTGGACTGGATAGAACTAGCTCAAGATAGGGATAGGGTGTAGTGAGGTGGACTGGATAGAGCTAGCTCAAGATAGGGATAGGGTGTAGTGAAGTGGACTGGATAGAACTAGCTCAAGATAGGGATAGG
>CABFWB010002011.1:73713-100259 GCA_902151455.1 Timema bartmani
TGAATAGCAGTAAGAACTTGTATGCAACTATGAAATATCTTCCTCCAACATATTCTGGAATCATGCCAGGCTCCTCTCTAAACTATATATAATTTATGTATATGTACAGCCTGGTGTTTTAAATATATTTTTATTTGAGATATGTAATGTTCACTTTTCGAACTGACTAATTATATAAACCCCTGAGTCACAAATTATAATTGATAAAAGACACAGCACCCAGCCCCCTCCCCCCCCCACCTCAGCCGTTAATTTATCACATTTCACTAATAATATTTTTTTTAGCACTGCGTCTTTATACCCGTTCGGTTTATATGCCTGTGTAATAATTACATTAATTTGATAGATACTAGGAAGGTTTAATTCAAAGGAAGTGCAATCACATTTTCGTGGAAGGAGAGTGAATAGCTATTTAGGGAAAACCACCTTCGGTGCACCCAACCAGGATCAAACTACGATCTCCCCTTCTTCGGCAGTCTAAACTATTGCGAAATTAGACCATGCGGCCACCAAAACGAATCAATAATAATTACTTTTAATCAACGGCGTGGCGGAAATCCAACAGGGGACCCTAAGTCCGGTGAGCAGTATAATCTTATAAGTTTGTGAAATTGTCTATAAACATAACAGGACGGCCAACTAGACGAACTTTGAAAGAGTCATCAATTCATTACTGCAAACACTTATTAGAAAATTCTGTTCGGCGCGGGTCGGCTGCATGTAGCCTTAGCTTAAGGTGATTGGCCCTTTTCATTTAGCGTGAAAATGCAGAGCCATGGGAACAAACGATTATCTTCAAGAATTTTTGTTTTGCAATTTTCTTTTTGGAAAGTGTTTGTGCAAGAATAGAAGCATGTTGATTAAGTTGTACTTTTTATATACACACACCTCCTCTATAATTTTAACAGTTATCAAATATAGATAAAATTGACATTTTTAAATAAAAAGCTACCGGATTCATAACAAAAAAAATAAGAAAATGTAACAATTAATAAACATGAATACATTATTTTAGAAGGGGTGTTGAAAATATTTACATACAAATTTCGCTCGTTCTCGAGAAAATTGATATTTCCAAACGTATGGTTTTCCCGCAAGACCTGTCCGGTAGCTAGCACCATCTACGGTTTTCATGATCAATCTTTTCTTGTTGGCTCGGAAGGATACTTTGGTCGGTTGTGAAGCCACTCCACGCCTTTCACCCTCCCACCCACCATCCCAAAAAATAGGTTTTAGACTTGCACTAGACATGACCAAGGCCCTTAAGACGATGATCTCTTCAATATCCACAAGAGAGTGAGCACCTTTAGTCATTATTAAGTAAAGTTATTTTAAGTACACCGCACATGGCTTGTGGGCCGCTCTATGGACGGACACCTTTGGTATAGAGCAGTGTTTCCCGAACCTTGTTGATTGCGACACTAAATATAGCATGTGTCCGTCCTGGTGGACCAAAGTTACATTACTTGTAGTTTCAATTGCTTATTATTTTCATATTAGTGTCTATTAAATTAACTTAATTGAATTAATTTGAATAAAAAAAATTAATTTCAATAAATTTTTAAACACAATTTTTAAAGAAAAATGTGACTTTGTTACAATATTCGGTAGTTGACCAAATATACTATTTCATTGGCTACTATAATGCCGTTTCTATCTTGGGGTGAGTTTTTTTTAGTTTTTGTTTTGTACCAATAGAAGTAGCCTACCCGGCGACACCACGGACAAAGCTTCTTTTATTTGCTTCAAACAGACAGAAAAAAATCTTCATCTTACTTATTTCGATCAATTTTTTAATAAATTTAAAAAAATCTTACCAACAATTTAAAATTCTAGCCTCTAGGTGCACATGTTTGTGCACAGGGTCTACTCATTTTAAGATTTCAGACCTCTTCGTGCGCTAGATATCAGTCAATGCTTATTGCAGAAGGACAAATTCTTCATTTTATTAATATAGATAAGTGTTTCTTAAGCCTTTTAGAAGTCACGAAACACTTTTGATTCTAAGAAAAATTTGCGGAGCACCAAAATAACTAACAATAAAAATATGCCTGGGGTTACCATTTATAAAAATAGAACTTATTTTAATGATATACTTGAGCTTGTCGGCTTTTGTAGATTTCAGAAATATCAGGTCTAATATGTAATATAGCTATCCTAATCTCTTTGTTTATTTTATTAAGTCTTTCAAGATTTGTAGTTTTTATATTAGTTAATGTTGAGAAACTGAGCTCACACCAATATGATGTTGGAAACTATAGCAACATTTTCAGTGCCCTTGTGGAGAGAGAGCTGATTATTCGGCTTGGACCAAAATCCAAAATTCCTCAAGGGTTATTTCAGAGAATTTTATTTTAAAAGTACGAATCCGTTGACAAGATAACCAAATGTTATTCCTGTAACTAAAATTCACAACTCGATGTATTAATTGTGCCAAATGTATTTTGTATCCAGCAAAAATTGTATGTTTTTAAGGATGAAAGTAACTTGAAATCTTTTCTTCCCATATTTTGAAATGTTATGTTTTAACGGAAATAATTCCCTCGACTTTTTTTTTTTTACCACGGAGCGAAGGAAAAATATCTACTGTATTTTTTTTTGGCATACAATTTTTCCAAAGAAATATTTTTTCCTGAAAAGATAAGAATTTATCAGTGGATATTAAAATCTTTCATTCTTCTCTTGGATGTTTGTACTAACCCAAGTATTTAAAAGATATCGGTTAAATATGCCATTTTAGCACACCAAATGTCATTTTTAAGAGTTTTACTAGAGCATTTGTACCTTTATTTTGAAAAAAAAAAAGAGCCAATAATTCCTTTTTAAGTTATAAAATTCCACATAACACTTTATTTCGGTGTGTAAAAGCAAATATTTGTACTGAACTTCCATATATATGCAAACTTTTTAAAAAAAAAAGCGTGTTTAGAGGTCTTGACTTAATGTAATTTGACATATTTACAACTTGATCTAGTACAGATTTTAATGTTACCGGTAATCTTTTTGAAACTAGAGATTCCTTGTAAAAAAAATAGTGCGTAAACATAATATTTGGGTTAACTTTCTTTGAAAGGATAACACAGCCTTTTATTGATGGAACACTGTCCGTACGAATGACTACAAATAGCTCCCATGAAATTTTAAAATTTTCTAAACATGATGTAATAGGGTCATAAATATTTGTACGTTAGGTACGTTGTACGTTCTCTGCAGCAACGAAATTGACTCACTGTTTCGTATTCATTAACGAAACGAACGAATCCTAGTATATGAGCTTTGCCGCTAATGTCAGTGGACTCGTCAATTTGTAAAGCAAAATGTCCTTTCAAAATTTTTCGTTAGCTGTTTTCTTAATATCCTCTGACAAATGTTTAATTATATTTCTTATTGTATCATCCTAATGAAAAATGTTAATAATTTCCTTCTGTACCTCGTCGCCAAACATAATTGTTTACGATTTCATAGCATGCTGGTAAAATAAGATAATATGCTATAGTATATGGTTTGAATTTTACAGCAATTAATTCATCTACCTTATATGATCCAAATTGTGCCTTATTGGGAATTTTAAAAGTCTTTTCAAAATATTTTACTTGTTTAACTTGCATGTCCAACAATACTTTGAAATAATATTTAGTTTTTGAGGTAAGATTGGCATGCTTCCTAGTAAAGTGGTGTTTCAACTTAGCAGGAACCATTGCACTATTAGATAGTTTTTCTCCACATACAAGACACTGGGAATGGGACATTCTTCCTCACCAGTCCATGTAAAACAGAAACTTAAATATTCGTCCGAATATTGTCTATTAACTTTTCTTATTTTACTACGTATAATGCTGTCTTCTGTATGAGACGTTATAACGTTTCGTTATTTTTGAGATATAATTGGTATTTATTGACCGAGCGCCAATTATTATGACACGGTATTATTGCAATATAATTGTCTCGCGATTGGGACCCAATTACAACTTTCTTGAATTGATTGTGAGATAGTTGGTTATTATAGCCCCGTGATTGAGCGCCAATTATTATGATATTTTACTCGAATAAATACAACTGTTAATGTTGCACACGATTTATTTAGCTCATGGCATTGGTTTATTACAATGTTCTGTAGATTTATGTTGCCGGCACTGTGTAGATTTGTGTGATTTCTCTCTGTTTATGTCGTCGGGACTCTGTGTGTTCATACGCACACACAACTTATATATGACATACCCCTTGCTCCTTGGACCTCTCGTGACCAGTGTCAAAACCAACAAATCGAAAGCGTCCCTGCGACAGGTGTCTTGAAGGCTAGCTTCCTATTGGATATAGGAAACTAACGTCTCTTGCTTGTTTGGTAAATACTATGGAGTTAAATTTTGAAATAAAAAAATAAGTTTTAATGGTGCAATCCTTCTACATTATTTCTGAAAAGCGCGTGATTCTTCATGGATGAAGTCTTAAAAGGATAATTAACATATAGTTTATTGAAGAAAAATACCTTCATCCGTGACCTTTTAATTATATGAGAGTGGTCCAAATCAATATCATTACAACGTATTTACAGCAATCTTATTATTTCAACTACTTCAAGATGTACTTGCCCCGTCATTAATATTTGGCTCAGAATAAAAAAGTAATAAATTGATCCATTGTGCGATATTATCAGTGGAACACTTGCAACCAGTTCATGGAACACAAGTGTTCCGGAGAATAGCGGTTAAGAACCACTGATATAGATAGATAGACAGATATAGATAAATGTTATCAGCCAAATTGAATCAATCTCAGTGATTTCAATCTTACAAATAGAAAGTTACACAATAGCCTATGTTCCTGTGAAAATTTTGGTGACAAAAACATAGTTTTTCAGTGAAACCCATGATGCTGTTTCATTTTGTAAGATTATTATTATTATTATTATTATTATTATTATTATTATTATTATTATTATTAGCACCGCGTCTTACTACCCGTTCGAGGTTATATGCACTTACGCTAATGTGCAATGGTAGGGTGATTATGAGATGAAATTGAGGACCTACAGTTTAACGTGGGATCCTAACCACGGTGGAGGCCTGGCATTCCACACATTCACAAGTTGTGAATGATACACATCTTGTCAGAGTTCATTTTTTAAGAGAATTCTTCAAGTTTAAGTCCTATGTTGATGGTCAGAGTAGAACGCAAATCACTCTAAGGATCATAGCTGTCACAAGACCTTAAACTCCTTGTTCAAAGAGGTAGGTTATATTGTCAGAAGAAGGAAAGAGCCTTTTAAACTTCCCGTGTCAGAAGGGGTATGTTATTGAGCTGGGTCCAAAATTCCGATAACAGGAGGGTTTCAAAACGTTGTTTCAACATTGTCGTTATTGTCAATATTGCATTAATTTTATATAATTCCTCAGTTTTATGAAGTGTTTGTGGTTGTAAAATTTCATAATTTTCGAGAGAAAAGAAATTTAGACCTTCTCGAGACCCTTAATAACATCCTTGCAACCCTCATTTGAGTCAAGACCCAGGGTTTGGGAACCACTGGTATAGCGCATAGTGTTTTAGTAATAGTGCACCATTGTGATAATAGTGTAATATTAATAATGCATGCGTACTGCGTACAACCTGAACGGATAGTAGTATGTGGTGATACAACAACAATAATATTAATAATAATAATAATAATTGTAATGCATGTAAACAGTTTTATCTCCCTCCACGCCCCTTAAGTTATTAGAGTTTTAAGGGTGCTTGCTACATGAGAAAACGTTGTAAACACTTAGAAATCTCATATTGTTTTATAAGTTGTTTAGTACGGTTTTTAACAAAATGTAAGCAAAAATTATCAACAGGTCTCGGACGATTAAAAAAGTTAAAAATTTTAAGTTAATTTATTTTTAATTCAACGACGATTCAAACAAAAACTTGTACTTCTGTTGTTCACGAGGTTACCTTGTATTTATAGAGAATAACTGCTGTTCACGGGGTTTACCTTGTACTTATAGAGAATAACTGTTGTTCATGGGGTTTACCTTGTACTTATAGAGAATAGCAATTGTTCACGAGGTTTACCTTGTATTTATAGAGAATAACTGCTGTTCATGGGGTTTACCTTGTACTTATAGAGAATAACTGTTGTTCACGGGGTTTACCTTGTACTTATAGAGAATAGCTATTGTTCACGGGGCTTACCTTATATTTATAGAGAATAACTGCTGTTCATGGGGTTTACCTTGTACTTATAGAGAATAACTGCTGTTCATGGGGTTTACCTTGTACTTATAGAGAATAGCTATTGTTCACGAGGTTTACCTTGTATTTATAGAGAATAACTGCTGTTCATGGGGTTTACCTTGTACTTATAGAGAATAACTGTTGTTCACGAGGTTTACCTTGTATTTATATAGAATAACTGCTGTTCACGGGGCTTACCTTGTATTTATAGAGAATAACTGTTGTTCACCAAGTTTAGATCGTCAGTCTTTCAATATTTGTCAAATTTTAGAAATGTTTGCCCTAGATAATTGATCGATTGCTTAGAGCTATAAATTCAAATCTCTTGAGATAAGCTAACAAACAAAAGGATTTTAAGTGGCCAACAATAGATAACCAGATTGAAAAACTATGTATAAGTTACCCATAGTTTTATCTACGTTTAAAGAATGTTCTTGAGAACTCTAGTTTAACATGATCAACATATTTGGCAGTTATCGTGGAACAAACATTCGGACTAACAAACAAAAGTTAGATGAAATGACAATATTGGTAAAGTTAAAACTAGCCCTCACTAGGCCCGGGCAATAATTTATGTTATCAAGGCATGATTGTAGCTTTTCTGACATTACTAACAGTGTTTTAGTAATTTGATAAGCACAATGCTCATTTAATGTTGTGCACGTAATTTACTTATCAAAATTTCAAGATGTTTCAGTAATAATAGCTACTAATACCATCTGTTAATAATTGTTGTTAGTATTTAACAGCGTGTAAGGTACAAGTGTGTTTCAATAATCACATCTCCAGTCTGGTCTCTAAAAGAGAGTGTTGAGACAAATTGAAGTAGTCGAGTATATTTCCAAGTTTGTTGATATTAAAGCAGAGGAAGAAACTTGGACATTTGCTAGATTACACGAACGTCTCAAGTATAATAGATCTTCTGACAGATGTGCTAGGTCTGTGAAGTGTTTCGCGAGACGGAAACTAGTTTTATATAATACTCCTACCCCGTTCCTTGGGAATTGGGAAGCCACTACCAAAGATTGGAAATCCTTTAAGCTAGTGACACATCACAGCTTTGCTTCATCACAAGGTCTCGAAAGTTTCGTATTGGCCAACATTATAAGGAGGTTTAAACAAAATTTTGAAGTATTCAAGAGAGTGGTACACACGTACATTTTGTTGGAAGGGAATTACACCATTATTTGAATATATTATTTTTGTGCTTATTCGGGTTGGAGAGGGATATTTAGGGGTTATTTTAATGCGTGTAGCGATCTTCCTTATGAATAAATGAATTTAATAAGCCTCGTATTAAAATTTAGATTGTGCCTTTGACACATTTTTAAATAATTCAATTATAGATCTGCTTCATATGTTTAAAACTTTTTCCAAAATTTGTTTGCAACTCTTTTGAAAGGGGTACTCTGCCCCCCTTTTCACCCCCCTCTGGATGCGCCATTGATTTTAGAAAATGTGAACTTTGAGTAAGAGGACCAAGGAGTTGTAACTGCTATTTTGGTTTCTGTTTAGAGTTATTAGAGAGCACCTCACTAAAACTCATATTATAAACTTTACGATAAACTTTCACGAGTAGATATTTATATTTCTTCTTATGTTTAACAAACATATATTTGTGATTCTACGTATTTAAATGTAGGTCTTGTAGGACATGATAAATATAGTGTTTTAGATTATACACAAAGTAAATAAATTACTGAGAAATCTACCCTCATTTCTGTTGTACCAAGAAGGATACGTACAAATTTAAAACCATTTGAATGTTGAAAATATACTAATAATAATTTGTTATAGTTTTCTTGAGCTATAAAATTTAAATTACACCAAAAAATGTTTTCAAAAGCACAATCATAAAAACAATTTCATATTAGTGGTGGTAGAGCCATATTGTGTGAAGGGGACAGGTTATTTTTTAATGGATGGTCTTTTGTGGTCCCTCTAGAAGCAATAATTATTTTAAAATTGGTATGCCACTATAAGCTATTTAGAGTGGTAGTATCTCGATTTTTTAAATCAGATATTTCTAGAAACTATTCCAGAAAAAGAAAAATTGATTTTGGGATTTTCCTAAGATATAATTAAAATGTTCATCATCTGGATTTTTTTAAATCAGATGCTTCTAGAATTTATTTTAACTGGTTTTCAGCTGGAGATTTTAAAAATATTGGATGTCTCTAAAACTTATTCGGGGTGCTCCTCGCATGGTTTTCTTTGAGATAATTTTTGCTTGTGGAAGCTATTTGGTTGGAGTGGGCCTCTACCAGAAAAGAACCTTTGAGATTCCCTTGAAATTTTTTTAGAGCTGTCTTTGTCATTTTATTAAAAAAAAGTGCTTCTATAAGCTTTTTGAAATGGTCTTAGATCGGATGTTTCTAGAAGTTATTTGACATATTCCTGGCCTTGACTTTTTGAAAATCCTATATATCTCGAGAGTCTATTTGAAGTGATCCTGGTCTAGAGATTTTTCAAAATTTATGTATATCTTTAGAAGCTAGTTGGAGTGGCACCCCACAAAAAAAAATATTAAAAAAATTGAAATTTTGTGGTCATAGTTAAGACGGTATTTAGAGTGGTTCACAAATTATTTCTTTTTAAATTATTTGCCTCTAGAGTCTATTTGGAGCGGTCTTCTCCCTGCAAATTTTTGAAAATTGGATGTCTCTAGAAGGTATATGGAATGCTCGTTTACTGAAAATTGTTTGGAAATTAAATGCTTATAGAAACTCCTTCCCTGACAAATTTTTGAAAAATGTGTATCTCTAGATTTTATTAGGTGCTAAGGTTATATTTTACCTTCATATTCGAGAATATCAGAGGGGAGTGAAATAAATCTAGAGAGGGTCAAACCTATTTCAGGAATATAAAATTCTTTCCAGGGGGAAATCCCCCCCCATTTCCTCTCTACTGTTTCACATAGTCTAGGCTTATAATAGTTTGAAACATAAGTGTATAAGCGATTGAAATCTAAGGATTTAGATTACTGCTCTTAAATTTATTTTCATTAGAAATACAAAAACATTATTTTTTATTCAAAAGAAACACAAGAGCTACATTTTGAACATAACAACTTAGAGTTATTTTAAATTTCAAATTGGCAATATTTAATTATTATTACAATATTATTTATGATGTTAGGCAAACACCAGATATACATTCAAACGAAATCGTTAATAGCTACTATCATAAAACTACAAACTTTCAAAAATAATGGTTCAATAAAGTACCCTTAAACGAATATTTAAAAAAACCCATTCAATATCATTTAAATGCAAAATCCTCCAAGGATATCCATTTTGAATAAAATTGTTTGATTAATTTTCTAAAAATCTCGAATTTTAAAAAATAACTCATTAGTGAACTATACTTATTTTTGAGCTAGAATTAAAATAACAATTTACTCATAATTTTGAGGTATTGCCATAACTACAAATAACAAGTTTGAACGAATTTTATAAAAACGTATTGAATGTAGCAGACAGACAGATATCAGGAGAGAGAAACATGCTAAGACCAATATTTTTAAGTTTGGGGGTACATAAAACATGTGTTTATCAAACAGTAACACAGCATATTTATATAGACATTTAACAGTTCAACTATCATAGGAAGAGCCATTTCTGACACCTAGAAACGATACTACTGTAAATCCACTTTCGAGTCAAGCCATACGATCTGTTACTTTTTATATATACTATTAATAAACTAACACTAATAATGTAGTAAATATTTATAAATGTTGGTTCTTCCTGTGCAAACAAGGCCGTACTTGTGTAACTAAGTATTACTGACTTACCGGAGTTAGCCTGTCAATATTATACACTTTGTATTTTCACTTTTTACATTCTAATAAATAAACCAAAATTGTAACTGTGAGAAATTTGGACCTGGAGTTTATGATGAAGCTTTAAGTTTTATATGCCCCTTAACCCAAACACATTTCTCACTTTCCTCAGGGCGTTGTTTTGAAGCCCTCAAATAATGTTCGGTAATTTTAGAAATTGACTTAACAATTTTGTTTAAAATAGATATCTGCGAAGTCTTTACATGGCCAGATTACATATTACTTACTTTTGAAAACTCGGTCTCAAACTATACCAGATTATTTGAGAAAGAAATGACGATCGTGTCATACCATTTATTTTCTTGTAGTCACACACGCGGACCACCTGGCACAGCGCCACGGACCACAGTCTGAGAACCACTTGGCTAAGTAAAGTGATAGGTAGTTTAAATGGAAAAACAATTGATTCCTATTTATATCTTTACCATCAATAGAATTAAAAATTTGGCATCATACTTTTAAGGAGATGACCACTTTATCAGGCTATCTAGAGTTTGATATAAAATTATATAAATAACTACCTAAATAATGTTAGTGTTTTTCAGGATTGAATATATTTATATTTACTATTCATAGGTCAGTTACAAAACTTTCCCAATGCCTGTTATATTATTTTGATTCTCATTTACAAAATCTCCTCAAACTTACAAATACATTTAAAGTCATTTGGTATTCGGTAGTTACAAGGACACAGAGGTGGAGAAATATATCAATAAATGTAATGTCATGACTCCTCGTTACAATGAATTCATTGATTCAAAAAGTTTAATTATATCTTATTACGCAATTTAAACCATGCCTTATAAACATTAAGATCCTATCAATCAACAAAAATGTTAGTTTTTGTATAATTTACAAATACAAAATATTACCTTTGAAATAACGTACCGAGGGGAAGAATATGCAAAATGCCATAGTTCTGTGCTCAATCCAAACAATATTAATTATTTTACATTAACATTATTTTATTATTAATTTGATGTATTTAACGTGCACTTTCTGAAACGACTGATTATATCAGCACATGAAAATTTCTAAGAGCGAGAGCAAAAAGGCCTACCAATCTTGCTAGAAAGGGTATTTATTTGTACATACCTTACAACTTAAAGGGTTCTTTTACATGCCAAAATTGTCATAGGACGGACGGCTTTACTTCCCCTACAAAGCAAGTTACGCTAAAAAATTTTATAACTCAAGAAAAATCCGTCAACCTCGACTGGGTTTGAATCCACGAACATCGGATACTGAGGCGAGCACTCTACCCCAAGACGACCGAGGTAGATACATTTTAATAGCTTTCCTCATATTCAATTAGAGCAAAACTTCTGATTACTACTTTTACTTTTACCGCGAGATGTACCTTGCGGTGATGTTTTATAGTTTAAGTCGATTGGCCCTTTTCATTTGGTGTGGAAATGCAGAGACATGGGAATATACGGCTATCTTCAAATATTTTTTTATTATTTTGCAATTTTCTTTTCGGAAACGGTTTGTTCAAGAACAGAAGCATGTTGATTTATACTTTTTATGTAAACACCTCCTCTATAATTTTAACAGTGATCAAATATCGATAGAATAAAAAACTGCCGGATTCATCACAAAAAATAAGAAAATGTAACAATTAATAAACATCGATACATTATCTTAGAATGGGTGTTGAAAATATTAACATAATTTCACTCATCTTCGAGAAAACTGATATTTCCAAACGTATGATTTTTCCGCAATACCTCTCCGGTAACTAGCGTCATCTACAGTTTCCATGATTCATCTGTCCTTTTGGCGTGGAAGGATACTTTGGTCGGTTGTGAAGCCACGCCACGCCTTTCACCCTCCTGCCCACCATCCCATAATATAGGTTTTAGACTTGCACTCGACAGGGCCAAGGGCCTTAATTCGCTGAAGGACCTCGTTTATATCATGGGGGGATAGGATACATGCTTGTGAAATGAATGTTGCGACCTTTATGTTCAAGATTTTAAATGTAATTATTATTTTTACAATATGCAGCTACATGTTAAATATTATGTTCTTTCCAAAGCCTGGGCTATGACTAAGAAGCCACATTTCCAACTAACACAATCATGCTAACAACTAAAGTTATGGGCAATCATTAGTTGAACGATTGCTCATATCATCCAGAGCAATACTTCAACAGTTTCCTTAAGTTCCATCAGCCAATCAGAAAGTAAGATTCTGTTAAAATAACACAAGACGAGACTTTCCAACTACGGACCAGGAAGAACATTTAGCAAGCTAAAAGTGATGCAAAGTATATCCATGTTATAAAACTCAAGTTTGGGAGTAACACGGTTTTTAGTTAAAACAATGGTCCATTACAGTCGTGAAAACTATAGGCAACGGGTCTACCCAAGAAAATAAGATCCACAATTAAATTAATTAAGATAATTATGGATATAAAAATAATAAACAATAAAAGTGCTTCAAATATCTAAGGCAGAGGTTCTTAACCTATTATTTAGCACGGACCCCCTTTAAATATCTTTTGTTGCCACAGACCACCAAGACCTAATTTAAGATTTAAAACCTTAAAGTGCATAAGATATTTATTCAAAGTTTCTCATGAAGAGTCTTCAAATTTGTCGGTAAGGGATGAATAAGTTAATATTTTAATGTACACACTCGTATTATAATATTTTTATTGGATTGATTCCATACAAATATAAAATGATGGTAAGAAATATATCTTTAATTCTGCCTTGGGAAATGAAATTATAAGCACATAAAGTCATTAACTTGACACACGTACACAAAACTTTACATGAAAATGAAAGCTATAAAATGACATGAATTTAACTTTTACATAATTCTACTACATTAAACACAAGTTGGCGGTAAATAGGGAACATTTTATATTCATATCATTATAATTAATGAGAAGACTAGTGCTTCAGATCACTTACGGCTTGTTATCCCGGGTTTAATAGCTGAAAATTGTATTCTGAGTTCTGACTACGTTTTTCAAAAGTTTTATATACTTATTTTTAAGATAAACGAGAGCAGAGAATGATTTTTCGCACAAGTGTCATTATTAAAGGCATCAATAATTTCATAGCTCTCTTCGATATTATCGGAAAATATGCGTTTCGTGAACCCAGAAATTTAGATGACACTGTTCAGAGCACCATTCGTGAATATTTCTATGAGCTTATCTTCTTTTGCTGCTGTGAGTCCCTCTAGTTCAAAAACATTAACTGAAAATGGATAGCTAATCCAGTTTTTGTTTGGAACAGGAAGATATTCACAGAAACTATGCAGCAAATCTTCCAAATGTCGTGCGATAAGTGATGTGTCCTCCTCAGACAATTCTTCGTCGGTGGAACCAAGAAAATTTGTGAGGTTTGGAAATGTCTCATAGTTTCGGTTCGATAGGTGATGATGCTGCAATTACAACTTTTTGATTGTTGCTTCAATCTTGTCTTCAACTTAAATAATTGTAACCTTTTCTCCTTGAAGATTAAGGTTGAGCATATTTAATTGGGTATGTATATATCAGACATGTGTTAATTTGACTATACAGGAAGAACCTGTCAATTAATCACAGAGGTGAAAATTGCTTCTCCATGAGGAATAATCTTGTCCCGTATCTCAATTATCAAAAAAACTAGACTAGACCTTATCTCATGATAACCCATATTTGACCAACAAGTCTTTAATTCAGTTATTTGCTTTTTATAAAATTGACAAATTGACTGTTTCATTTAAGGTTTGCTTTAGTTTTTCTGGTATCTTCTTAGCAACTAGAGCTTTCCTAAGTATGCATCATTAGTTGCAAGTCACCGATACATTCCTCGTGTCCTGTCTGTGCTAATTCCAACGCATTTAAACAAAATCGTGTCATGAAATGCTATAAAATCATTTAAGCTGTTAAATACTTATTCAGCTGTATTGTGTACCAACGAGGAGATGAACAGTAAGTCTTAGAAAATATTAATTTGTTTCTCTCGTGCTTATATCTATCTATCGTAGCACAGTAAGTTCACGCTGTTTGATATGTCTTTGAATTCTCTCAATAGCAGTGCAAAGTAGGGTGACATGTGAATTTTTTTCTAATAATTGTTTCTTAGCATTGTCCGACCAACCGTCGATTCACTTATTTACTGTCATTTGACAACGGTATTAAGAAAAGGTCCTTGACAACTTTCTCGTGGATAAATGCAGAAACCATGATTTTTGAAGCAAGTAATATAAGCTCTTAAGCTATTGTGTGCGATTTTCCAGTTTTTTTATTACTTGAGAAAGTTCAAACAAGGTCCTCACTGCATTTTCATTGTTACAACCGGTTGCAGTCTTTTTTGCCATTTTCTTATTTTCTCGGATATCATGCTCCTTACTTCTAAAGAAATCGATGCTTTTTGTGGCATATTATTTCTGTTTAGTATCGATACGTCTTTGAAATGTTGACCATTTCATGGCCTTGTTTGAAATTATCGCGTAAAATAACACACACTGTGGTAGTTGCTTGTCTTCGGGACCCGTACACGTAAAGCTATAACGGTGACCCTTTTTAAGATGACTTGAAGAAACTTCATTTGGCTTTGAATGGGATGTACTCTCATCAACATCAATAATTATTCTACGTTTCAAATTCAGCCAGCGATCCGTTATGAGGATCAACCAAAATGTTTTGATAAGAAATCCCCTGCAATAATATTGAAAATTCACTTTACCTGGAAATAACCTGACTGTTTTACTAGCAGAAATCGAAGAAGAAACCACGATCACGAAGTCCACCAGATTACTCACTGACACTGACTGACTCAGATTCTCTCTTCCCATGGCTTCTGAATGTCTGTGCAGTAGCAGGAAATGTCACGTGCTTTCTCTCAGCGACTCAGCGTCGTTTACTTACATTTTCTCACCGTGTGCAGGGCTATCAAACAGGTATTTTCATTAAAAAAATGTGTTTGTTTTTAATGGAGGCGGTAGGATAGAAAAGCCAATTTTTACACAAACAAGCAAGACGGATTAAGATTTTTCCATGCGTTTCCTTTTATTTATTGATTTCCTTACTTAATTATTTCTTTATATTTTAGCTGCAAAAAATAATAATATTCCTTTAAGCCTTCGTGGACCCCCTGTGAGGACATTGCAGCCCTCCTATGGGTTCACAGACCACAAGTTAAGAACCGCTGATCTAAATCAATTATAATAATAATAGATAAAATGAGTGACAGTAGATTAATCATTGTGTTTGTTTAGAAGTTATAGGGGTAAGTTATAACTAAGAGGTAGGTTAAGTCCAGGCAGTCAACTAATCTCACAGTATACAAATAATAATGAGTTAAGGGTGGATTAGGTTGGAGGAAACATAGGGAGAAAGGTCCACCAATTCTTTGTCACTTAGGAAGTTTTGTTTGGATTTATATTGCGCCTAAAGTACCTGACTCTTTGTAATTTGTATACTACCATAATCACTTACCTGATGAACTCTGTATTTTACTCAAGGTGAAATAATAGTTGACTTTTGTATCATCACCCTTAGGAAGCATTGACATATGAGGTGGCCACACAAGCTGAGGGAAACTAGAACCCTCACGGGGCCGCAGCAACGGTGGGCCCATGGGGTGAGGTCTACTTCCGGGGAATGGAGACCTGATAATTTACAATTAATCCTTGGGGCTTATGAGAGAACGCCTAGGACACGGTTGTCCGTTAGGCCCTTCTTGCTTAGATTTGTAGTATGACTATCCTTTTTGCCCTTCTTGTTCTGATTTTGAGTATGGTACCTGCCCCTTTATATGATAATCTACTCACCAATCACTCAGAGGTTTAGGGGAATCCAACCCTATACTCCTTTATCAAATACATCCTAAGGATAGGTAGAGGGTGTGCGAGAAGGTAGTGCTATCATCCTATTGGGGGTAGGGGGTGTTGGAAATTGGATATGTGGTTGTTACACATCTGTGGTCCATTTTTTTTGCTATACGTCTATGTTTGACATCACTCGGGGAATCAACACCATTAAACTATGGGGGGTTCCACTGATTATAGATATCATTAGGACATTCAAGGTAGTGTTTGAAGGAAAAACCAAGCAAGACTTGTGTCATGAGAAAGCCCTGGTTCAAGGTCAAGTTAAGGCCAATGTGATGGAAAAGCTATTGAATAGTTCAAGATAAAACTGAGTCACGTGATGGTTACTAAGAAATGGTTTAGTTGTCAAGTCATCGATTCATTCGGACCAAGGCTGATGCGGTGAAAAAAACAAACTCACAATGAGGTCATTAAGAGTTCAAATATTGAACATGTTTACACCACTTGTGGGGTTTACCAAGTGGTCAGAAACACTACCCCCGACATCTCTGTACTGCCATTTTTGTGACTGGAGAGCTACTTGTCTCAGACGAAACATCAGAAATTGACTACTAGTTCGGGTTATGCACTTGTTTGGGTCTACTAACTACGCTAATGGTTTTAGGGACTAGTAAGGTTTATTTTAGATGAAATGTACCCACGTTTTCATGGAGGGAGAGTAAAAACATATTTTGGAAAAAAAAACATCCTCAGTATACCCGACCGAGATTCTAACATCGATATCCCCAACATAATCAGTCCAGTCTACTGCGAGAGTAGGTGATTCAAGAGGAGCGATAGCTGTTCACTGATTCTACTAAAGATGGCCGTCTGAAAGGTATTTTCACCTATAAGTATCGTATAGTAGTTTAAATTAGAATAAAGCAGAAGTTCATACAAATGGCTGAGTAGTTGTGCATTTAGTTGTTTTTAAAAGAGCAAAGCAAAGTCTTTCTTCTAGGACTTGCCAACATATTCTCTGTCGACGTGACCACATTTGGAAAGTATTGATTCTATACGGCTTTAGCAAAGCTTTCTGGAGCAGCAGGAAATATTTTAAATGACTAAACACAGTCAATAAACATGAACATAAATTGGTTCGAAATGCTTTAATTAAAGTAACATTTTCCAAGATAGAACATCACAAATAATGTTCCTTAATTAAAATCCTCACAAGTTTCTCAATCAAAATACTTTTAGCCTTAATTGTATGCTACAGAAAATTTCACTAATTATTAACTTGATTAAAAACCCTCATTAATTTCCAACAGTACACGTACATTCTATCGCGGGTCCTTTTCATGAGAAGTATTTCCTGAAATATGACAAATCAAACCTATCTTCAGTCATCCATCTCTCATTCCCAGGAAACAATTGAAGCAAGAACAAGGAAGAACAGCACAGACCACTAAAAGGATCCGGAGAGGGAAGTAATAGAGGGAAAAAGAGAGAGAGAAGGAGGATCGACGCAAAGAGAAGATACCCTTTCGCCGGTGACCGTTTTTCCTGGATCACAATGATTTTGCTCTAATTAACTCTCCCATCCAGTAGAACAGAGCTTCCTAATGAGACCGCGACGCGGCGTTACAGTCGCCCGAAGCTTCCAGAAACAGGGGGGTGAGGGTGGTTGGCTAGGGGTAGGTAGGGGGATTGTAACCTGGACTCTCCCCCTCCCTTACTCCTATTTTTGGTTCGTTAGAATACATCATCTGAGGGGGATACTGATCTCTTCAAAGTCGAGCTGAGCATTACCATTTTTTTGTTCCAAGCCTGCATGTAGACTACAAATTCGTTTATTGTATCGAAAATGGCTTTTGTCCCCCTTAGACCTCAGAGAATTGAGGTTTTGTTTCGAAAGTAAACTAGTAGTATATATATATATATATATATATATATTCTTTTTTGAATTTATGTGACTTTCAACCACATGTTTTAAGTTTTATGGCTAAGTTACCGCTGCTGATTTTCATGAGAAAAGATAAATTGTAAACAGGGTTAAATATTCAGCTCATTTATGCTTACCAACATGTGTTGAGGGTAGAAATATACACATACAAACTAAACATTAGTACAAACATAAACTGGACTAGCGCACAAACAATTCCAATCAACATCTAAAATAATTAACAACAAAAATTTTAATCAATACCTAACGTAATACCAAAATAAAAATTCAATTAGCACTTAAAATGAAGTATTGTTTAATGACTTTGAAATGTATAGTAAAATATTGTAAAAACCTTGTACATTTATGTAAAACAGGTGAAGCCAACATGAAATAATAGCTGTTATATTAGGCCTAAATAGGGACAGACACATTTCTATCTTCATTTCTTCTTTTCATTTTTCACACTTCCAAAGCCTTCATACTTTCACAGCTACAAATTGTTTTGAATCTCGGAACTATTCCTATTTATATAAAGAAATACATACATAGGTAACACATAAACGACACCAAACTATATATATACATGGGGCTAGATGCTTAGAATTTAAAAAAAACTGTAAATCTCCAAGGTCAGCATCCCTGGGAACGGATTGTAGGTGATACATAGCCAAATATAGATATTTTGATATCAATAGTAACATGGTATATAACAGTGAATTATGGTTATAATAGTAGGATAAATAAAATATTCAACACCATATTAGACTTAGGAAAAATAAATAAGTGTTTTTTTCTAAAATAAATTACTAAATCTAAAATTTGCCCTGCATAACAAACGTCTGCTAAGTTATAAAATTAAAATACAATTCGTTTATCATCTGATCAAGTCAGTCTAGTTCAGATAACAATGGTTATTTTATGTATTAAAACAAAACATCTTAAGTCAAATATTGATGAATAATTATTGAAATAATAATAAAAAGTATATATTATGATTTTTTGAAATAAACAATTAATACATTTCCTCTATGAAGTTAATAGTTAACAGTAATGAGTCCGATACCTTAGTTCAGTCGGTAGCGTGTATGCCTACTGAGCTAAGTGTCCCGGTTTCGATTCCCGGCATGGCGTAAAAATGTATCATTGTTGAAATGTGGGTTTACCCTTTCACAGTGATGAACTAACGGGTGGGAACTGGATGTTGTGTCTGTCCTTGTCTTAAGTTAGATTATAAGGCATATGAAGCTAGGGCAGAACTAGCAGGCCAGTAGTGGAAAATAAATGGCTTGAATAAAAAACTGACTCAGGCCACAGGCTGGAAACAGTAATGGATGTGAAGTAAAAAAAAGAGAGAATAAGAATATAGGACATTTAATTCGAGTCGAAGGTATTGCTCTGGCCAAAAGACTTTTCCCATAGATATCATTGAAAAAAAAGTTTAACTTGGGAAGAATTTTTTTAAATAAAACTTCTGGTCAGAGATTTCTTTTCTTCAGCAAAAAATTATATAAATTGTGGAAATTGGAGTGGAAAAGGTTAATAAAAACATAGCATCTGCCTAGGGAGATGAAAGATATTTAGATATTAAGACTTAGAAGAATTGTTAATGTCACCTCAAAGATGTTCTGGGAGGTCGTCTCTTCGAAACTGTGAGATGGTACAAAACTCACTAAAATTCCAAGAATCATCATTGTAGAGGTCTACCGATGGTCTAAGGTTGTCTTCGCGTCTATGGTAATCATGTTGATGTATAGTTGGAAAATTACTTTAAACTTTCTATTAAAATTTAAACACTTTTGTGCAACTGAAATAATGCATGTCATTCTCTCTTCCTAAAACTCCAGCCCCGCTGCTTTCTTCCAATTCCCGCCTCCTATCAGTTTTTGTCGAGGCCCCAAAAATATCGTGGATATGGTGATATTGAAATAAGGTCAAAATTTGAAATAAGTGGTTATTAATATGGGAAATTAAAGTATTAACAGGAAGAATCCGGGCGAAAGGAAATAATAATAATAATAATAATAATGAGGAAATTTGATAAAAAATGAAATTATTAGGCCTATTGAACGGGTGCAAGATCTGACATATGACATTTACATTTATTAGTGTTTGTAAGCAAATGGCTTTTTTTTTTCTCGCTGGCCTTTTAAATAATCTATAATGAAAGAAATCGGATGAAGTCATCTTCCGCCTCGTTCCCCTCGCCTGCAATATTCTGGTTATCAGAGAGATATCTTCCATCTGCATCATCTGTCTTAAGTGTGTCCCTCTCATCTTCGTGTTGAGTCAACCATCATGGATAAGGTGAGAGCATCTCGTTGGAGCAAATGAAAAATTGTAGAAATTAAATAACAACTGATCAGTCCTGTTTTAGCGTGGACGGAATATAATGATTAAAACCGGGTGAATATGTTTATTTCTTGTAGACCTGATATATTTATGTTATAATCACAAACATAATCCTTGGACATAATGTCCGTTGAAAACAATAAGTTTGAAGGTGAATATAACGAGAATTAATCAAATAGCAGTGTAGGATCTGGCCGCATGGCGTGCTAGTTGCATCAAAATTATAACTCTACTCACTTAGGAATAAAGTAGAACTAAATAAAATATAATCCTTGACAGAATTAAAATTCTTACAATATTAGCGTAATAAGTTCTTAAGGGTATTGCCCTAACGGCTTGTAAGTAAGGCGTGGTGTTGAAAATAACTTCATAATTCATATCTACAAGATATTTAATTTAAAAATAATTGTCATTGATGAATTGTAGCAGTTCCTTGAGTGACATTTCATCATCTGTATCTAAATACAATACATCCAATACATCAACCGGTGTGGCGGAAGCAGTTTTGAGTAGTTGTCATTGCCACACTCTTCCATGCCTTGTCGGCAAAATGTAGAACTTACAGTGAAGTAACCTGTCTGTCTGTCTCTGCTTGCTCAGCCACGAAATGAATCTTAAGACCGTAGGATGGGGTGTCTTGCACTTAGCCTTTAGTCCCCTCCCCATTCCATAACTTTAGTTACTCTGTGTGATACCAAAATAAAATCTCTGAAGAGCAACTGTTTTTCAATTCTTAAGGTAGGGATGTAAGTAACGCAAGAATATACCAGTGTTTTTGCACTTTTTAAGGCAAAACTTTGTTGGCCCAAATAAATATAATATTGCTTCAGTATAATGATAGAGTCTAGTTTTCTTCCCATGGGGATATCAACAGTTATTAAATATCCATCATGAGCATAGAGGCATTAGATGACAAATTTTTAAAATGAAGATAAAAAGTTGTCATTAAATTACAGGACAACCTCGCTAGATATTCAACAACTGTTGATGTCACTATATGAAGAAAACTAAGCTCTATGTTTCCACTAAAGCAATATTTGATTTATCTTGAATAAATAAATGGTACGGCGCACCACACAGACTTTCTCTCTCTTTCTATAAACTCATAAGATTTCTGAACGGAATAATGTACATTGTATCATCACCACTCCACATAAGAACACGCATAAAATAATATACAATGATATAGAATCAATGAGAAAAGAGGCGCATCTTTGTCCACCTAAGAGCATTTCAAACAGTTTAATGTCTTCCACAAGGGTCAACACTTCGTATTAAAATTTCGATTTCTGGTTAAAATTTTAACATTTTATAAGGTGTTGCAGATCTTCAAGTCATCGCATTGATATTTAATTATTCATTTATACATTTTGACCAATAAAAAATGTAAATATTGACTATTGAGTCTAAAATGGAGATAGATCATTGCTATGCAAACATTTCTCCTAAGAGCTTTAAGGAAAAATAACATACTTTTTTAGATACTTATATTTAATTACTCTATGGCATTGGAGAATTATTGCGTTAAGACTTAAGTAGTATATGTTTACAACTAAAGCTCACAAAATTGTATTAATATATTTGCAAATATCTCAGAAACTGTTGCTTTTATAAAAATATATGTCAAATAAAAGTTTTTTATTTCTAATAGTCCTACAATTTTGCAATGATAAGTTGTTTAGTTTCTCAAATAGTTGTGGAGATACGGAAATTAACGCTTCTGTAAAGTACCCTAAAAATCATTTTCATAGGAAAATGAAAATAGCCAGTTTATTTATAATCTTAATCAACGCCTAGATACGAATTTTAATCAAAATCGTTTGAGCAGATTTTGAGAAAACCAAATTTTTCTCTTTTCGCCCTTCAGTAAACTACCCTTAATTTTAAGTTTTTATAGACACACAGACAGACGGCATTGCAAAGACTATTTTTTAGGGTTCGGGGGGTCATGAGACGTCGACATCCATCAACATTTCAGGTTAGTTTTTTTTTACGGTCGCAATACTTAAACTTTAATGTCCAAAAAGTTAAAAAAATTCATATAATTGCGTATAGATTGAAAGTTATTGATTTTATAAAAATATGTTTCGGATAAAATATCTGTATTATAAATATATATACATATTTGTAATGCTAAGTAATTTCATATCTCAAATAGTTTCGGAGCTATTATAAAAAATGTTAATTGACGCATCAGACCGGAGCCCTTAAAGCCATTTTGCCGAAATATTGAGGGTAGCCATTTTGTTTGGAATATTTATTAATGTTTATAAATGAAATTTAATCAAAATCGTTAGAGCCGATTTTGAGAAAATCGACTTTTTCTCTTTTTGCCCTTCAGTAAACTACCCTTAATTTTAAGTTTTAATAGACACACAGACAGACGGCATTGCAAAGACTATTTTTTAGGGTTCGGGGGGTCATGAGACGTCGACATCCATCAACATTTCAGGTTAGTTTTTTTTACGATCGCAATACTTAAGCTTTAATGTCCAAAAAGCTAAAAATATATATATAATTGCGTATAGATTGAAAATTATTGATTTTATAAAAATATGTTTCGAATAAAATATTTGTATTATAAATATATATACATATTTGTAATGCTAAGTAATTTCATATCTCAAATAGTTTCGGAGCTATTATAAAAAATGTTAATTTACGCATCAGACCGGAGCCCTTAAAGCCATTTTGCCGAAATATTGAGAGTAGCCATTTTGTTTGGAATATTTATTAATGTTCATAAATGAAATTTAATCAAAATCGTTAGAGCCGATTTTGAGAAAATCGACTTTTTCTCTTTTTGCCCTTCAGTAAACTACCCTTAATTTTAAGTTTTAATAGACACACAGACAGACGGCATTGCAAAGACTATTTTTTAGGGTTCGGGGGGTCATGAGACGTCGAAATCCATCAACATTTCAGGTTAGTTTTTTTTACGATCGCAATACTTAAGCTTTAATGTCCAAAAAGCTAAAAATATATATATAATTGCGTATAGATTGAAAATTATTGATTTTATAAAAATATGTTTCGAATAAAATATTTGTATTATAAATATATATACATATTTGTAATGCTAAGTAATTTCATATCTCAAATAGTTTCGGAGCTATTATAAAAAATGTTAATTTACGCATCAGACCGGAGCCCTTAAAGCCATTTTGCCGAAATATTGAGAGTAGCCATTTTGTTTGGAATATTTATTAATGTTCATAAATGAAATTTAATCAAAATCGTTAGAGCCGATTTTGAGAAAATCGACTTTTTCTCTTTTTTCCCTTCAGTAAACTACCCTTAATTTTAGGGGTAGATATCCAATTCCAAAAACCCCTCGGGGCAACCCTATGAAAACCCTAGATATCAAGTTTCAGCTCAATCGGTAAAATAGTTTAGGCTCTAGTTGGAGGTACAGACAGACAGACAGACAGACAGACGGAAATTCAAAAACCACTTTTTCTGATTCAGGGAGTCATGAAACGTCAAGATTCAAAAAATCTCGAGTTCAATTTTTTTGACGATCACCATACTTTCTCTACCTATAAGATAGAGAGAAAGTAAAAATGCTTTTATATTAAAACTTCAAAAATACGGATTTTTTCTAGCTTCCCCTACACGCCAACATTAAATTCAAAAACTAATATAAGTTTGTTTTCAAAGAGCTACAATGTCGAAATGAGTTTTTTCCTTGAACATTTTAGTTTTTAGGTTCACTAAAACCGAAGTTATATAATAAACGAGATTTTTAACATATAGGCCCTAATAAAATGTATCTGTATTTGAAAAAATTAATTAGGTTGTAACCGGATGTTCACTTCAACCGAGTCCACTAAATCCAGAGTTGAATAATGTATATAATAGTAAAAGAAAACCCCAAATAAGGAAAACATAGCCTTAGACTTCTTTGATTAGGCCAGCCTATTCCAAGCTACAGCTCGCTATTTTCCTTGGTTTTGGAGATACCCGTGGCCATATTTACCCAGTCTTAGAAGTAACGCTGGAAATATATTATAAAGAAGTTTAAAAAAATGCCTGTGTCACATTCTCAAGTTTCCCTGAGTACACGCTAAACTATGTTTTTTAGGTTTGGAGTTATCTACATATCGCTTCACGTTATGTTATGGGGTAGGTGTGAAGAGGATGTGAGGAGATGACAGTGTTTTGGTAGTTTTTATAGCAAAACCATTTTTTGTTTTTGGCCAAATTAAATTAAATATTTCCCCCGTAAAAACATTGAGTTTTATTTTATACATATGATAATTTCAACAGTTTTTGAATATCTGACATAAAAATAGCAGTTTTAGATGAAAAACTTAATTAGACGAAGAGATAAAATTTTCACTGAGCTACAGGACTCCTTTACCAACTATTCAATAACTGTTGATGTTACCATGTGAAGAAAAATGTTATACTGGTTAATTATTTGATTTATTTTACCAAAAAAGTGTTGATAAAAAAACATTGGCTTTTTCTAGCATCCCCTTTTAGCATAAACATCAAACTCACAATATAATGTAAGAGTAAAATAATAAATCCGAAATGTACAGCCCAATATTTCCTAAGGCAAGTAAATCTATGCCAAATGTAAGTTTTTTTTTGGTTTTAGTGCTTACTGAAGTAGCGGTCAAGTGGTCGAAGGTGTCAGGCTCACAAAAGTATATATTATAAATAATGGCTCAGTTTCACACTTCTAAGTTTTATATGATTAAATTGCAAAGAATATGCTTTCTGTATAGCGAAGAATCCTGTGTTGGCAGCTCAGGGGCCCAAAACGTTAGGGTCTCGAGATAGGTAACATTATTTTTTTTAAATTACGTCTTAAGAGAACATATTCAGGCATCCATAAGTTCCTTTGCAAAGTTTCTTGATTTTGAAGTCAAATTGTTATCACACAAAATTTACAAGTACATAATGTGTTGTTTGATATTTTCCCTTGTATTTTCTGTAGAGTTTAAGCTGTATTTTGTGGGAGAGTTCGTCTATTTGTTATGTATATGTTTAGTAAGATCAAATCAAATAAACATTTTAAACGTTATTTATGTTTAAGTTTTATTGTGTTTTAATAAACACGATGTGAATGTGAATACAAAACAACAAACACAAAATATAAATTCTCTTTGTATTTTAAGTTGAAAAGTATTCTTTAATATTACACTTTTGCTTGCAGTTCATTTGGCAATCAAGTTAGACAGAAAAAAATTAATTTCATTCAATAGGAGAATACAACATTGATCACGTGGTTTAAAACGGAATATTTAATAAAACATCATTTTTATTGTATTTTAAAAGAAAACAGAGTCTATGTGTTAACCAGACGTCCAAACTATATCCTTGAATGATTTCAGCGAAATCGGTTTTAGTGGTCTTTGAGTTAAAAAGGACCATAAAAGACTGACTAGTGTCTTTATAAATAATAGATTTATTAAAATTACTGAAGAGTTAGAAAAGGAGATCAGACGCGTTGAGCTTGACAAATATTATTATTTTAATTAATTCACGGTGCTCCACTGTCCATTAGGGTTATACTCAATACGCTATTACACTATCACGGTAATGTGGTAGGAATGAGAATGATACAGTTTAAAGAAAGTGCACCCACATTTTTGTGGAGGTATGGAGGGAAAATATTTAGGGAAAAACATATTTGGTACACCTGGTCGAGATTTGAACCTTGGCCTTATGACTGGCAAACCAGACTCAACGAGTTTGAAGTTTTGACCATGAGCTCATTGATGCGTGTTTGTTTGTTTGTTAGTTGGTATTTAATTTACTAATCATGACTACTATAACTTGCAATTTGTTATTTTAAAATAAATACTTAGCTCGTAGACAATATTGTTTCAATAAATGAATATTATATCAATTTCACAGAAAACCAATACATCCAGTTAAAGGAACAAAATAAAACATCCTTTTCACACACCATAAACGATTTTAAAGACAAGATTCAGTTTCCTAGTTTTAGTAATCTCTCAACCTCAAAAAAAGGAAGCTTTATACTACTTTAAACATCTAAAAGTAATAAAAAAGGGAGGAAAGTCCATAAAGGGTAAGAGCACTTTAATAACAAAAAGAACTAAATGAAGAATAAAAAATAATTAAAAATATTAATTTGCATAAACATTGAGCTCCTAATTACAGCCTCTCTCTAGTACGGAAGATACTACGGCTATCCGTAGTAGAATATTGCTCTCCCGTCTCACATAGACTACACTTCTCACTTAACCCTTTACTTCACCCCCTTTAGAACCTCCTCCAACCACCCTCAAGTCTAAATTTCCATTCCAACCCACTTCATCAGGCTACGATATGAGCTTGTTTATTTTTTTAAGCCAGTGGTCAATTAGATAGCCCCACCCACACCCCCTTAAAATACCCTCCTCCATCTGTGAACCTTGCAATACCCCTTGCTCAACTCTTCTCTCTTTTTTTTTT
>CABFWB010002011.1:100889-115357 GCA_902151455.1 Timema bartmani
ACCTCTGACAAGACGTGTATTAATCACAACTTGTGAATGTGTGGAATGCCAGGCCTCAACCGTGGTTCGGATTCCACGTCAAACTGTAGGTCCTCCATTTCATCTCACAATCACCCTACCATTACACATTAGCGTAAGTGCGTACAGACCGAACGGGTAGTAAGACGCGGTGTTAATAATAATAATTATAATAATAATAGTGATAATAATAATAATAATAATAATAATCGTTAAGAGCCTTTTTTTAAATATATCAATGTTTATAAAATTGGTCATCAGTAAACGCCCCTTAAAATAATTGTTTAAAAAAAAAATGAATAGGCAACAGTTTTATTTGTAGCCAGCATTTGCTTACAGCACAGCTCCCAATGAACTATACACCAACACATTCGATGATTTCAAATACTAGAAAATAATGAAACTTATTTTATAGCCGTGTCTTTTGTGCGTATGAAGATTCACGAATAAGCACAGACTCCCCTCATCCCCCCCCCTCCACATCACTGCTCATATCACTTACCATCTTATGTACCTGCAATATCAGCCGCGACGAATGTCCACTGCTTACACCCGGATTTTTTTGATACTGCTTTGCTCGATGATGAGATAGCGTTCCTGAAAAATAAGGATAACAGAAGAAGTTCCGTCTCGATCCAATGAGTACTTTTGAGTTTATTGAAAAAAAAAATTGAACGTACAGACAGATTTAGTTTTATTATATGTATTAATGTCAAACACTCCTCATATTTACATTTGGTTCAAAATCATTAATGTAATTTTCGAAATATTTCTAATTTTCTAAATTCACTCATTAGTTAACCACCCTTCAACAAATATCCATCCAAAAACCAAGAATACAGTGTCAATTGGGAGATAAACACTTACTAGATAGGTATTCATTCAAAACAAAATCTTCACAGCCATTTTAGATAAATTTTGATTTAAAAAACTCACACATCACTAAACTACTCTTAAATTAAAGGATAGGTTGAACATTAAAAAAAAAAAAGGTCCCAAGGTATAACCCTATAATATCTAGATCTCAAGTATGAACAACTTGCCTCAGTGGCGTAGTTAGCTAACGCGCTGGTTTCGTGTTGAGCTAGACTGCTTAGGACGGAGAGATATAGGTTCAAATCTCGGTCGAGAGAACTGGGGGTGGTGGTCCCTAAATGTTTTCCCACTCTCCCTCCACGCTAATGCGGGCTCACTTACTCTAAATTAAACCTTCCCAATTCATAATCCATTAGCTTAATTAGTACTTACGCTTATATCCATAACTGGTAATAAGACGCGGTACTAAATAAATAAATAAAGTTTGAACAAAATCTATGATACCGTTTTGTATCCATGGCCAGGGACAGACAGACAAACAGACATGGGGGCAGCCAAATGTAAAATCCCCTATTTTCAGTATGGAGGAACATAAATCATCCATCATAATTATATATAATTGAAGGACATAATTACTATTTTACTCAAGCACTTGTTATATATTTACTAACTTCTAAACTATACAAGATAAATGTTATGTTTATGAGCTAGTTTTTAGAAAATATATTTTTAATGACCAACCATAAAATATTTATTTTGATAGCCGCAGAGTTAACACAATGTTTGTTTCAAACAGGAAAAACAAAGTGAAATCTATATTTTAAGTAAGGCACTGTACATGTTTGAAATAAATATTTCCCTCACAGTCAGAACTATACTACCGATTTCCATTAAAAAGGGAACCAAAATTCAAAGTTATTTAACCAACGTAACTTGGAACAACACTTCTCGCTATCAATAGTTATAGTAGTAGCTACAGCACATGGGAATTCTTGACAGGTTAAAATATTAGAGTAACTACAATTATTACTGTTTATTTATTTCAATTTATGTTATCCGCTTCTGTGGTCTCATTCTTAGCTGTCACTCCCGCATTTAACTGGATTTATGGTAACGGGAGGTCGAGTTTCGAATGCAGGTTGGGTTGGTCTTTTTTACTAAATAGTTTCTCACTCTGCCTTAACGGAAGTCTGGGTACATTTAATCTACATTCTATCTACCTCATACCTAGTTCTATACTGTAACTAAACACTATGGATAGCCAGGAGGGTGTTAAGACACGGTGATATATATACATATATATATATATATAAAAATGACTATTAAATATATAATGTATATTATATAACTTATACATATTATATACATCTGAAATGTATTATATATATGTATATATAAATTTATAAAAAAATATATATACAAATATATAAAATACATTTAAGATATATACATATATTACATTTAAGATATATATAATATGTATAATATATATAAAATATATGCATATTTATATATAATAAATTTAATATATTATTATATTTATATATAATAATATATTTAATATATTATAGATATAAATTATAATTTAATATATGTTTTATACTATGAATAATAAATATATTCTCTCTCTCTCTCTCTCTCTATATATATATATATATATATATATATACTATAATAATAAATATATTATCTCTTTCTCTCTCTCTATATATATATATATATATAGAGAGAGATAATATGTTTATTATTCACAATATAATATATTTAATATATTATAGATATAAATTATATTATATATATATTTTATACTGTGAATAATAAATATATTATTTCTCTCTCTATACATATATATATATATATATATATATATATATAATAGAGAGAGAGAGAATATATTTATTATTCACAGTATAAAATATATATAAAATATAATTTATATCTATAACATATTAAATATAGTATTATATTATATAAATATATATTTTTTCTAGCACCACGTCTTACTACACGCTCGGGCTATACGCTATGAATTACGATGCTGATTTTATGGATTAGGGAGGTTATATTTAGAGGAAATGTACCTACATTTGCATTGAGGTTGAGCGGAAAACCATTTTGTAAAAAACACCTTAGGTACACCTAACCGAGATTAGGAAATCTATCTCCCAGTCATCGGCAATTTAGTCTACTGTGACCTGTGAGAGTAGTGTGTTAGACCACATGGCTACCGTAGTGGGTAAATTTATTTTATTATTATTATTATTTGGTGTTCTGTCTTATGACAGGTCCATTCCTTTTGTCAGTGAACCTAGACCTCCAATGCACCTTGTCCTCTGCCTCCTCCTTCTTCCTAATCTCCTCTTTCCCTCAACCTTTCCTTCTACGACGTCGTGCAGAAGACAATTCCTCCTAAGGACGTGTCCGATCCACTTTGCTTTGCGCCAAAAAATCACATCCAATATATTTTATATGTATATATCGCAATAATATATTTAATATATAGTATATATTATACATACTTGAGGTTTAAAGCAGATTCCCTGGTACACAAGACCTCTAAAGAAGGTGCTACGCGCAGTCCCCAAGGTCGGTCTCCTACGAGGGCGCTGTAATTGAGCCACTTTGTAACCGGAGAGGTGTTGATCTGTCTGGGATTATGCAGGTGTGACTGCAACACGCGCTGGTGGTAAAAACGTCACAGCAAACAAGCGACGGGGAGAAAAAGCGTTGGGAGGGGGTGAGGGGACAATGTAAACAAGGTATATGCGCGCTGGCTTCGAAATAAAATGATAATACTGCCATCCCCCCCCCCTCGTTTTCCTCCTTTAGTCCTGTACAAAGTGACAAGGGGGCTGGGAAAGAAGGGAGTGGGGGGTAGCGTGGTCCACAACCTCTGTCCAATTAGAATTTCCTAGGGGCCGAGAAGGTCCTTAGTTTAATGAGACCCTCATGTGGAAGAAGCGCCGCAACCCCCATCTCATCAGCGGAATAGGGGCGACTTGTCGCGGCGCGCCTATTGCGGTAAGCAAACCGTGGAGATTCACGTTAAGGTGGATTTATGAACAGATTGTTCTCTGCTGTTGTATGCTGTCGGGAGCTCTTCAAACGAGTAAACAGGAAATGTTAGACACCCCAATTACTTTATTATTATTATTATTTGAGGTATTTAACGTGCAATTGCTGAACCGAACTGCAGCACACGACTTAAAAAGATAACAGACCTAACACGTCTTACTACCCATTCGGGTTACACGCTCATTTGCTAATTACGCTAGTGGTTTTATGGATGAGGAAGGTTATATTTATAGGAAGTGTACCCGCATTTTCGTGGAGGGAGAGTGGAAACTATTTTAGTAAAACCACCCTCAGTACACCCGACCGAGATTCAAACCTCAATCTCCCTGTCATTAGAGGTCTAGTGTATAGGAGAGTAGCGCGTTCATCACTGTGAATGGGGAAGCCGACACTTTACCAATGATAGATTTTTCGGACATGCCAGGAATTGAACCCTGGACCCTTGTCTCGGTTGAGAGACACGATATTGACTGAGCTAAGGTGTCGAATTAAACCCTGAAGTTGAAACTAGTTTTTTAAAGTGTGCACACGAATCCAAGTATGAATTAACTGATAAATCAATATTTGATCGAAAAGAAAAGCGAAATATTAGTTTGGTTAAATTTGAAGATTATTTGTAGAAAATTGACTCAAAGGTTCAAACTTATAACACTGCATGCTAATATATCTTGATGAAACTCACACAAATACTTTTTTTTATCAAACCAAGAATGAAGTGAAGTTAAATTCCGTCTCAAACAAGGAAGAAATGGTCAAATAGTAGTTTGGCTCAGAAAATAATGACGTGAAAAGTGTTCTTTTTAAGGGGGCTACATATCGAAGCGCTTAGACAAGTTGATAAGTTCAGATGCCCCGCATTATTTAAGCAGTGGTTTGTTATTTTTAAATATCGTATGCAGGTACATTGACCCTATAACATTAAATTCCTAAATAAAAATTTATTTAAAGGTAGAAGCAGGTTATTTTAAACGACTTTTTACGGGAAATTTTACAGCTATTCAGATTAAGGTAAACAATATGAAACATAGATATCATTTTCCTTAAACAAGTTATGTCATTTTTAGCAGGGCCACAATAGAAATTTCTTAGATGATTGACCATTGTTTTAGAACGTCTATTATCTGAAGAAATACTACGTTGTGAGGCTATTTTTACCTTCAAGTAGGTGGTACCCTTAAATACCAAGGGACTTAATATTTATTATTTGAATTTATATCAATGGTTAAGCAAGCTCGCAGTGGTGTCAGAGCGCATTGAAACGTAGTCCTAATATTAAATTAACATATTGCAATGAAATCTGATACTTGAATGTATCGACGGAGTAAGAGATAGTTTGTAATTATTTAAATATTGACTAACTATCTATTATTATTTGTAAAACCTTCTTTCCCAAAGTTAGATTGTAGATAAAATACTCCCTAGCAGAGTCCTACTGTATTTATTACCACTGCGAATTGTGCACATCAATGAACCAACATCTTATTAAACACGTGCAAATCAGTTAAAGCGAAAACTGCCTAGAATTTCCTCTTTGGGAACCTCCAATTAGTGGCAGACTTATATTAACGGATTACACTATGGTAGCATATATGAAGGGGCCATAGTATAACCCACCCAGGTTATACTGCTACCTCTCAAGGTAAGTCTAAGTGACGTATACTTAAAATACAAGACTGGTGGCTACATTTCTATTATAATTTTGGGAGTGTTAAGACAGTAAATATAGCAGAATATTTTTTTTTTCCAATTACTTGAACATTAATCTCAAATACATATGCTATATATATATAGGCCTATAGTATATATATATGATTTTGTTTTTCGAGCCTACACATCGACCTTTTTTAATTTTGTAACTTGTCAAAAATGACTATCAAACATTTTGACTCGTACAATCGAAAAAAAAACTCAGAATGATGGAATTCTATCATCACTAGTTTTAATATGTTCCTATCATATGTGGTAGAGATAGACCTACTGCGATATCAGCGGAAACCACGCTCGACAACACCTCAATTACCCCAGAAAATGAAGTACATCGGCCGTGGAATATAACATGACCCAACTTCTAATTCGCGAATCGGTGGACGAAGAAATGAGTGAGGGATCGGTTAAGGAGAGGCCAACTGGTCGGCGTGCGCGCAGAGTCTGGTGGCGCAATATCGAACCATCCCCTCCTCCTCTTCCTGTACTTGTTAATGGCCAATTCATCCAGACCCATTGGTATAAATACGAGCCTGTCCTTGGTTCACGTTACCTATATTTTATTCGCCACTCGTCGGAGACACTGCTACTAGAGACACTCTTGACATCGTAGAGAAGACAGCGATGGTTGTGTCGTCAGAATTACCTCCTCACCGCAGATCGAGCTATGGAGTTTAGCATGAGTATCGAGAGACATAATTTATTATGTTACTGTGCCCTTAAGGCTTATTTTCTATTGATGGAGCTGTAGAATATTTCATGTAAAACGTCCTTAAGACTTTTTTTTTGCAGGTAACTCTTATATGTTTTTCTATGCCCTTATGGCATAGTCTATCCCATGTAAATGTCCATAAGACTATGTTCACTGTAGGTAACTCTTATTTTTTTCCCTATTCCCTTATGGCATAGTTTATTTTGGTGAGCTATAAGTTATTTTATAAAATATCCAAAGGACATAGAATATGTATCTCAGTTGTTCTGACTTTTGTCTATGCCCATCAGCCATAGTTTATTATAGTGAACCATGCGCTCTATCCTTCAACGTCTATTAGACTAGGTCACCAATATTGGGGTCAGAAACAGACGTCTTAGGCTATTTGACCACGCTGCGGCTATAGAATAGCGTAGGATAAAATAATGGGAGTTGCCAGGTTATATGTTGCTTTGCTTCACGACCTAACTGGGTCTGTTTCCAACACCAGTCATGTAGGTGTCTAAGTGTGTACTGATTTGAGGTATGCAACCTGTGGATGGGCTACTCGTTCTGAGTAGTGGCTCGTGGGGTTATGTTAATTATGTATGGCCCGTTTGAGGTGCCTATATAATTGATCATGTTGATCTCATTAATGAGTAATGTTATTGTCCCCGTTGCAGGCTAACTTAAAGTTGTATACTATTGATTGCACTGGCAGTACTATTTAGGAAAGGTCCGGCCATAATATTAATTGCTTCTAGATGCCTAGTGATTAACCACTGACTAGGTTTAGAGGATCAGTTTCACATCAAGGAATATATTTCACTGTAATTACTCTTTGAGGAGTAAACTCTCGCTAGCTAGCTAAGGTTAATTCCTAACCTTGTAGCTCCTTAAAACTAGGACTAAGATTATGAGGTTTATCTTGGTATTAATTTTTATGTAATGCTGAAGTAAGCCAGACTGGCATAAAGAAAAAATAGGTTATTCTGGTCAACACTCTCTCTAATATCAAATAACTTAGTGTCATTTTCTATTACGCTATTGGGAATATTAGCTGAGGTCCTGTTTTAACAAGCTACGAGTTTTAGTGTTTACACCAATGACCTAATAGTGCAGGTTGTAGTGTGTTCCCAGGTACTAATCACCGGTTATAGAGGTGCTTCTCCCCAATGGTTATCAATATAACTATTCATACTCAAATATAAATTATCTAATCATAATCAATGGATGGTTTGAATATTTACAACCTATATTTCTATGTACTTTCTTTTGTATTGTTTCATAATTAATAAACTCACTTTGTTAGTCATGTATATTATTCCTGTAATGTACCTATATCCTATAGTGTAGTAAATATAGGGTAGTTGGGTGCAATTTTAACGCACTAATTTTAATGTGAATGAGCTCAACCTCTTTGTATATGTCTAATAGACTCTTATTTACTCATCCAATCTAGTTTTATTGTTATATTTGTTAATAGTTAATAAATTATTACAGTTATTTATAGTTAGAGCTAATCAAATTTTTACTATAAGAATCAAAGGATTTTATCTCTTCCATTTATGGCAACACTGTTTGCAGTTAATTGTTGAAGCACTAAATATTATGAACCAGTAAACAGATATTTTAGCTTACATTAAAGCTAAAAGACTCCTGTAATGTCCACAGACAATGGTGAGCTAGGTAGCGACTCACAATCCGATTAAGGAGGAGTTTTTCATGATTGTGTTCTTTTACCAAAAATTATACACATTGCTTTTTTTAATTCATTTTAATGGAGTAATCAATATTAAAATATCTCTAAAATAGAAAAAATCAGACAAAATTGTGTTTAAATAAATAAATTTATGAAATAAAAAGGGAGTCTCAAGGAGTACCTCCCCCCCCCCAACCATTCCCTCTATTAATAAAACCTATGACAAAATATAGCATAGCATTGCCAGTGCTAGTTGTAGATAAATTAAAATAAGATAATTTTAGAAAATTGTTAGAGTTTCCTTTACTATCATTGATGGTTTCAATGCTTTCATTTAGATTTTCAATTCGATATTAATTCATTTGTTTACCAATGATTGGTCCTTTGTACCCTTTCAAAACGAATGTCCTTAAAGAAAGTTCAAGGTGATCCATCACCTACGGTGTGCAATGGACTACGAACTTGATCTATACTTTGAAGATAAAGGACTCGGTTACTTGGGAGTCGATCTATTCTTACAAACTTCTGACCTTGCAGATACGGACTAAGTTTAATATCGTTAAAATATTAACGTAGAGAGGGCCCAAAAGGCAGAACCACTCGCAATACTCCCGGTAGATATTCAAACCCCGACCTCATGGTCACCGGCCACTCAGTATATTACTAGCTTGACACCGTAGACCATGTAACCAACCATCCATGCGAGTACCACAAGGATATTAGTGACGTAATATAAGTGGGGAGGTAACAAGTAAATTCACCAAGATTTGATTAAAAGTATAAGTTGGTAAAATGACAAAGTGGAAAACTGCCCTTAAGTGTACTAATCCTGAATTCAAACCCTGACCTTATCATCATCAGAAAAAACAGACAAAACAAAAACAATTCCTTTGATCATTTTCTACCACGGTTATTAATGGTTTAAATTTAATATTAAGGGGACCACTTGGCAAAAAATAATCTATTTTTTAAATTGATTCTGATAGTATAGAATGTCCCCTATAAAATTGTGTATAAATTATTATCATATCATAATGGGAATTACCTATAAAAAATATTTCTAACCTATGTTGTGTAGATATTTTTCCCGTATTCTTACTGGCGATCAAGTGTAGTATCACATTTTACATAATCACAAGAACTTTTTCCTTGTTCTGGAATTTTTATTTTATGTTGGCATAAAAACTTGTTAAAAAGAAGACTAAATCCTTTTGAGAAGGAAGAAGGCCAATAGCCATCATATGCAGCAGGAATGTACTAGAAGGTAACTACAATTAATTTGCATGAACTTGTTTTTTAGTCTATTTTCGTATTACGAAAATCTACTTTTTTTACTTTATGTTCCTTTTTCTCAGGAACTTTAAGACATACAACCTTGAAATTTTTTATGCATGTAAATCTAATGGCTCTGTATAAATGAAACTAAAATAACTCAATTATCTTAAAATGTATTAATAAAAAATGTAAAGTAAGAAAAAATATGTTAAAGTTTAAATAAATTATATTAAAAATGTAAGTAAACTAAAACTTTTAGTTCTATACAAAGTTATAAGATTTTAATTGAGAAAAAATCAAGTTGATATATTTAACAGTTCCTGAGAAAAAGGTACAAACGTTAACATGATTGGGTATAGGCCCAAGTATCCCCTTAAGGGAACAGGAAGGAAGTATGGAGAAAGTGCACACGCATTAACGAGGAACGTGAGTGTGAAAACTATAGTGATCAACCACATGGGTAAACTACAGTGAACAACAACATGGGTAAAATAATAGTGACCAACTACATGGGTAAAATAACAGTGATCAACCACATGGATAAAACAACAGTGATCAACCACATGGATAAAACAACAGTGATCAACCACATGGGTAAAATAACAGTGATCAACCACATGGGTAAACTACAGTGATCAACCACATGGGTAAACTACAGTGATCAACCACATGGGTAAACTACAGTGATCAACCACATGGGTAAAACAACAATGATTGACCACATGTGTAAAGCTAGCCACAGTGCATCCAACCAAGACTTGAACCTCAAATATCCCATCACAAATAGTATATTTCACTGAAATATCAACACTGTGTGATCATCAGTGTGGGTCCTACCCCTTTGGAAAAGCGGTAGCTTCGTTTATTTTAATTTGTGGCACATAGAATGAAACTTTCAAATTTTCACACGAATATACAGCTGTGATAGTATTTGAGCCCAAAGAAAAGTGATACTTACTTTCTATCATTTAAAAGAAATTAGATATATTAATAAACAACATTATGAATTTAAAAAAAAACAACACATTTATGGGGGAAATGGACCAATGTGATTAGGTAATATTTATAGTCGAATTCTGAGGTTAGCCAATCCTCCATTAGATCTGAACGGCTTATTAATATTAGGCCTATACTGGGAGATTTGTTGAAGCCAGAGACTAAACTATAAATAGGTCCTCTAGTCTGATTTGATGATGTCGGGGTTGTAATCCTAGCAAGTTTTAGTGAGGTATTATTTCTAAATGATTTCTTTATTCAATACAGATAGGCTTCCTCTTTAAATTTTTCTTCCTTACTCACTTTGTGTAGTTGATTGGATATCACCCGGTTCAGTGGCCGCATGGTCTAAGGCGAAACTTCGTAGTAGACTAGAACGCTGATGATGGAGAGATCGAGGCTTGAATCTCGGTCGGGTGTACTGAGAGTGGTTTTTCTAAAATGGTTTTCTAATCTCACTCCACACAAATGTGGGTACACTTTCTCTAAATGTAACCTTACTAATTGCTAAAACCATTAGTGTAATTAGCACATAAGCGTATAGCCCGAGCAGGTAGTAAGACGCGTTGATATTAAAAATAACTTGATATCATAGATGTGTGAGCAGTGTGAGTAAATCATTCATTTCAGGCTCCCGGGTTCCTTTGTGAGCTTTCCAAACAATATATTCTTGTTGGAAATAATATATTGCTTGGCAATTGTTGTCAGTGAGATTGTGTGTGATTTCTGTTTCATCACTCCATTTGACTATATCACTTACTACTAGGTGTATAGGGATCTTGTTATATCTTGTAGGTGGCTTCTATTACACCATCACTCTATTTGACTGTATCACTTACCACTAGGTTTGTAGGGATCTTGTTATATCTTGTAGGTGGCTTCTATTACACCATCACTCCAATTTGACTGTATCGCTTACCACTAGGTTTGTAGGGATCTTGTTATATCTTGTAGGTGGCTTCTATTACACTATCACTCCATTTGACTGTATCACTTACCACTAGGTTTGTAGGGATCTTGTTATATCTTGTAGCTGGCTTCTATTACACCATTACTCCATTTGACTGTATCACTTACCACTAGGTTTACAGGGATATTGTTATATCTTGTAGGTGGCTTCTATTACACCATCACTCCATTTGACTGTATCACTTACCACCAGATTGGTAATGATATTTTCTGTGATTGTCGATATATGCTAAGACAACCAATTACAGTTGGTTAACAGTTATAAATCGGTAATCGAAATACATGTACCAGAATCACAAGTGCTATTTCTTTTTGATTCATTTTCCATCCTTTATGACGAGTTATAGAATTAATCCAGCTTGCTTTGTACTGTCCAAAAAATGCACTCGTTTTACAGTTAAAAACATGATTGTAATAACTTTCATGTGTTCATAGTCATTTGATCTGCATCTGTTAGATTTGAATGATAGTATTAACAATAACAATAAAAATGCCAGTAGAATAATATATTAATGATATAGAAAACTTGTATCAATATTTACCACAGATCTGTTAAACTCACACCAGTGGGCGATTAGTCTTAAGTGTTGTTTCTGATAATATGCTTCGTGGTAATGTGCTGTGTAGCCCGCAAACGGAACATAGGGGGAAATAAATACATTTAATGTTTCTGAAAGAGTTGATGTCAAATAAGTAGACCTATATAGCAAACAACAGGTGAAATGCACACCTAAGATACATTATTCTAATAAAAATGCTGTATTTTACTCCTTGGTAAACACATTTTAATAGAATTTACACCCGTTTCCGTGGCCGCGTGGTCTAACGCACTACTCTTGTGTTGGACTAGACTGCTGAAGACGGGGAGATTGAGGTTCAATCCCAGTCGGGTAGACTGAGGGTGGTTTTCCTGAATGATTTTCCACTCTTCTTCTACGAAAATTCAAGTGCACTTCATCTCAACTAAACATTCCTAATCCCTAAACCATTAGTGTGATTAGTAGGTCTACGTAGGCGTAGGCGTAGGCTGAACGGGTAGTAAGACGCTGTGCTAAAAATAAATATAATTTACGGCCTTGGTAAGGAGACGGGTAGGTATTATATTAAGGCGGGTGGTCTGTATATGCTTGGAGCGCTGATCTAAGGGTCCACAACTGGGGAAATGTAGATAAACACTTGTCTAAGGCAGCTCTCTCGCAATTGAGTGAACTGCCGATGAAAGGGATTTGGTAGTTCAAATCCTGCTCACGTTTACTGAGTGACTGTTATTTTTATAAGCGTTTTATACATTTTCTTCACTCAAATACGGGTACATTACCTCCGAATTCGACCTTCATCCTCCCTATACCATCAGTGCAAATACATTAGGATTTCCCGGATTGGTATAATAATAATAACAATATTTAGCACCGCGTCTTACTACCCGTTCAGGTTATACAGGTTGAGTACTAATTACTCTAATGGACTAGGATTCGGGAAGGTTGAATTTAGAGGAAGTGAACCCGCACTTGCGTGGAGGGAGAGTGGAAAACCATTTAGGAACCCCCCCCCAGTTCACCCGACCGAGATTCGAACCTCGATCTCCCCGTCCTCGGCGGTCGAGCTCAACACGACTAGCGCGTTAGCCAACTACGCCACCGAGGCGGGTCCGGATTGGTATAGAGACGCAGTGTACATAAATAGCTTAGTATTTTCTAAACCGTCCTTACGGTGTTCTCAAGGACTTTGAAACTTTATTCTACGTTTAGGTATTGAGGAGACTTAGACACGTATTTCTTCCACTCGATGGGCTGCGATGAAGATAAAATGTTGAAAACTCGTGTGTGTTTATTCTGGCTCTTCGCAAATTTGTAGAATGTGATTTCATTTCTATTATTTGCTTCCCTTTTAATCTAATGAGTCAGTAGGTGCGGTTGTTCCCAACACCTCCTCAGGCTATGTACTTTCAGTATGTTCTTTCAACCTTATTTTTACGTTTAGCAGTTAGACACACAACAAAGTAAACCGAACATTAAAAGAGAGAAGCCCACAAAGTGGAATGCACTGTGCATTTTTAAAAGCTAAGTATTCTTTTTTTTTCTTTTTTTTTTCCTCGTGGTTTTTGTTTATAAAAGAATATTTTTGTTAAAATTTGATTATACTTTATAGTAGCCTATTTTATATGTAGCTGGAACAACCTTGTTACGAAAAATAACATTAGACTTATTTTAATGAAACAAAGTTCATTTGCAGAGTGTGATAATTTGTTTTTATTTAACAAGTACAACCACACTAATTTTCTTTACGAAACCCAAATTTAATAAAAAGGACTTTGAATTAACTCTACACTCACGACAAAACTGTGGGTTTTTTTTTATATAAAGAAAATAAAAAAAAACCGTAAAGGAGAAGGGGAAAATGAATTTTCCCTCCCGAGTTTTGAGAATTTACAAAATACGCAAGTACCAGTTCTGCCTTCGTTTACATAAAGTGCTGCGATGATTATCAATATTGAGTTCAGCGATGTAGTAAGCGTCTATGTACAGCGATATTAAGAAATATTTCCTTCAATGAGAATAAGAATGTTTCGGAAGTACTTTTTAAATAAACTATCCCAAGGAACTAAGCGGTTAAAGTGGCCACATACATGCCTAGGAGATCTGATCGCTTCCATATAGTGCATACAAAGCTGTTTATTATGTGTACTAGCATTTGCCCGCGGCTTCGCTCGCATTAAACAATACACCAACACATTCGAACACTTCAAATGCTAGAGAATAATGAAACTTATTTTAGATCAGTGTTTCATGTGCTTACGAAGATTCACGAAGAAACCAGGACTCAACCCCCACCATATCCTCCTACACACCTCTGCTCATATCACGTTCCATCTTATGTACTCACAATACCAGCTACAACGAATGTTCACTGCTTACGCCCATTTAGCTTCCCCTGTATTCTGAAAAATAAGGAGTGCAACAGAAAATGTCCGTTCGCAATCCGATGAATGCTTTTGAGTTTACTGACAGCAAACAAATGGACATAAAGACAAACATTCTAAAAATAAATAATTTGGTATTCTTAAAATTCATACTACCCAAAGGGAAGGGAAAACACCACACAAAAATGAATGCGTAGACAAACCTAGCTATTGTACTGTAGATGTTCTTCACAGGGGGAATCTTTATTAAGCTTTGTTCGTTTATAATTCCGATTGGATTGAGGTTGGAGGGGGGGGGGGGC
>CABFWB010002011.1:117320-127842 GCA_902151455.1 Timema bartmani
TAACTTTAATCTAACTTTAAACTTTTATCTTTTATCAAACTTAAAAATAAGTTTAATCTAACTTTAATCTCACGAAATTTTATAAGGGGTTCTTTTTATTTGTGGATAGATTTGTGTGTGTTTTTTTGATAATGAGTTCCCAGGAGAAAAAAAGAAGAGAAGTTACAGATCACCAAGTCATTTAAAAATTTCAATTTCAAAATTCTTTGAGGTATAATATTGGCCTAAATTACTGTGGTTAACTATCACATTACTCTACATAACCATATGTTTTCATAACAGCTGTCCCAAGTGACAGTGGCAGATATCAGCTGTTGGCGCAGTGATATTTTAGGGACTATTTTCTAGTTACTTTTTGAGCTGTCATCCAAGATAACTTAGGTCGTGAATGGCGTATAAGTGCGTATAGCCCGAACGGGTAGTAAGACGCGGTGATAATAATAATAAAACCCACTTAAAATAAATTTATCGAAATCTATTTATCAACATTTAAATAGTCAGTTACGTGCTGTTGGTTCCTGTATAGCATTTTAATTAATATTTTCTGCCTTTTAAGGTTATAATTAATCTATTATTCTGAATATATATCTACGTAAATGTAAGATCAAATCAAATAAAGATGTTGAACGTTACCTATGTGTGTTATCTGTTAAGGAATCACGATTTGACAAATAATGTGAAAATAAACAAACCACATAAAACATAGTTTATCTTTGTATTTAATATTGAAATGTATTCTGTAATAACTACTCTGGGAACTGCAGTTGATTTGGCGATAAAATAATACAGGAAAAAAAAATTCACATCAATGGTTTATTGAAAGTTTTAAAACCTCGTTTTTAAGGAAATTTACAAAGAAGATTTATACATTAAAAGTAAATATATTTAAATGGTTGCAAATTTAAAACGCAAATGTAACCACACTAATAGAAGGTTTTTTCGACACTGCTTCACCCGCTGATGAGCTAGCGTGATGGTATATAGCTTAGCCTGTATTATTAAACACAAGGGGTACAACAGAAGTCCTATTTTTATCTTATGAGTACCTTTTGTGTTTGCTGGAGATAAACAAACAAACAAACAAACAAACGGGATTGGAAGTACAGACAAGTTCACAGTTTTAATAGATATAGATATTGATTTGACCTTATTCAAAAGATGCATATCTATGCATTAGGGTTTAGTGTGTTTTATTAGGTATATCAAACTAGGTAAAGTTAATTTGTAAGTTTATATAAAAATTGCAGGTTAAATCCCCAAACTAAGATACCAACTAGCTTAGATTACTTATAAGCTTTATTGAAAGACAGCTAGGACTAATATATGAAGTAAATATAAAAATGAGCTAAAGAAAGCTAGGACTAATATAGCAAGTAAATATAAAAATGAGCTAAAAGAAAGCTAAGACTAATATAGCAAGTAAATATAAAAATGAGCTAAAAGAAAGCTAGGACTAATATAGCAAGTAAATATATAAATGAGCTAAAAGAAAGCTAGGACTAAATATAGCAAGTAAATATAAAAATAAGCTAAAAGAAAGCTAGGACTAATATAGAAAGTAAATATAAAAATGAGCTAAAAGAAATATAGGACTAATATAGCAAGTAAATGTAAAAATAAGCTAAAAGAAAACTAGGACTAATATAGCAAGTAAATATAAAAATGAGCTAAAAGAAAGCTAGGACTAATATAGCAAGTAAATATAAAAATGAGCTAAAAGAAAGCTAGGACTAATATAGCAAGTAAATATAAAAATGAGCTAAAAGAAAGCTAGGACTAATATAGCAAGTAAATGTAAAAATAAGCTAAAAGAAAACTAGGACTAATATAGCAAATAAATATAAAAATGAGCTAAAAGAAAGCTAGGATTAATATAGCAAGTAAATGTAAAAATAAGCTAAAAGAAAGCTAGGACTAATAGAAAGTAAATATAAAAATAAGCTAAAAGAAAGCTAGGACTAATATAGCAAGTAAATATAAAAATGAGATAAAAGAAAGCTAGGACTAATATATCAAGTAAATTTAAAAATAAGCTAAAAGAAAGCTAGGAGTAATATTTATCAAGTAGATATAAAAATAAGTTACGTTTTATCACTAATGTGAAATGACAAATAATAATAATAATAATAATAATAATAATAATAATAATAATAATAATAATAATAATGTTGATGATGATGATGATGATGATGATAATGATGATAATGATAATAATAATAATAATAATAATAATAATAATAATAATAATAATAATAATAATAATAACTGCAGTGTAGACACGCGAACTAAATTCTATGTAAATCTAACTTTGTTTGCAAATGATGTAGTGTTGAGGGTTCAAATCCCGACAGCAAGTATTAAGGGTTTATTCTCCTTAATGGTTATTCATTACCTCTCCCCTCGAATTCTGGTATATTTTATTAAATTCAACCTTTCTCATCCATACCCCATTAGCATAATTAAAATGTGTGTAGCACGTCGTAAGATGCGGTTGAATATATATATATATATATAGTGATATTTATTATGATCATCACTAGGGACATTTAACGTAAGATTCTGAACAAAATAATTTTATAAGCACAGGACTTACAAACTAGCTCAACTCTTGAACAGATTCAACGGTTGGCCCCTTAACCGTTAATTCACCACTGTGAATGCGCATGCTCCAACTTCATAAATAATACATTTTATCGAGAATACATGGCATCGAACTCAAGACCCTTTTCTCAGCTGCTCTACCAACTGAGCTAAGGTGTAGAGCACTTTAGGCCTACGGTGTGAAATTATGAATCCTTTGAACTTGAAACTATATTATTTTTATCTTGGGAAGGTTGGCCCTACTACATTATAGATAAAATAAAATACAGTCCTTTGCTATCTTTACGAGACACAGGATACACACTTACACATAAACTATATGAATATTCTACTAAAAACACATTTTAAAAAGGTATTTTTGTTATCTTTCTTGTTCTCAGCGTATGAATATCCCAACCAGCACGGGCAGTGTAAGCTCGAGGGAAGAGTTTTTTTTCTGCGTGTAGCAAGATACGATTTAGAAGCGTCACAAATTAGTTCAATAAGGAATAGTCCACGCATCTATCGTCTGCCGCGGGGAATCCCAGGCCCTTAGACAAGCAGGTAGTGAGTGATGTCATGTAGGACATCGGTGCTGCCGTCTAGCGGCAGTCATCACAAACACGAAGATATTATACTAAGCCTTAAAATAATCAATTTTTTTAAAAAATACACGCTATAATATTATGTTTGCTTATCTTCGAAATTTGAAAGATTCGTATCGGATTCGATATTCCAAATATAAATAAATTACAGATTCGGATTCGAAGAAATGTAATTGAGACTCAAATATAAAAGTAGAACATTTGATTGATTTAACCTAAAAGTTAGCAATAGATCAGTTATCTGGCATAGCTATACTAATCTTACGAATCTCGTAATACTTGATCATTATTTAAACACGGCTTAGCGACCTTATTTTTATATATATTTATATAATTTAGCCTCACACTCGATTTGAATTTAATAAAATTTCACGATTAAATATTAGATTTGAATTATTTAAATTCTAGAATATTCAATTTGGATTCAATTTGGATTCAATTTGAGATAGTAAGCAAAGATTCGAGTATAAATGCTTTTATATCAATATTAAAACACGTCTAACAACTTAGTTAAGTCGGGGGTGTAACTGTTTATTTAATTAGGAGTCCAAGATTCAATTCCAGGTATGGCCAAAAACAAGAAGAATAAAGATTATTAAAATAAGCAAATCACAATTTTTTCGCATAAATAAACGGCTAGGGAAATTGGTGTAATTTTCTGTTCTACAGTTGATAGAGTTTATAAATCATATACAAATAAAATATTGTTTTTCCAAAAGTGCATGACAAATACGCGTAGCTAACTCTCCCTCCACGTAAATGTAGGTAGGCCTAAGTTTAATCTAAGTTCTATGTTCTTAACCCTTTCCCTATTAGTTTAAATATGTGGAGTAGTAATACACTTTGCACGTAAAACCAAAAATATTCCAATGTATGTTCTGACAATCGATCCTCTCAACATTATTTTGGGAGTTTAAGGAAGGCGAGCTAAGGGTGGTTTTTAAAAAGTTTTTATAGAAAATCTCTTTCGAAAAAATAAATCAAACCTTTATACAGAAGACACATAACTTAAAATTTAATTTTCTTCAAATGGTGACCTCAATAGTTATTGAATATCCGACAAGGGTGTCCTGGAATTTGATTAAAACTTTTTCTCTCCATTTAAAAAGTTGTCATATAATGCCGTTACTATTACTGGAGCAATTTTTTTTTTTGGCAAAAAAAAAATTCTTTGCTGTAAAAATTGCAAAACATTTAGATTTTCTCACGTCCCCTAAATTCCCAACTTCAAAAAGGGCCGGTCTTATGATTCGTAGATAAATATTAATCTGTCAGATAGATATTTCTATCTGGACGATAAGTTAAAAGTGCGTCTTATGACTGCTTGATAGCATTTATCTGCCAGATAAAATGTATTTATTCATCACATTTTTATCGGGAGGTTTAAGTACCTGATAACTTTTATCTGAAAGTTGAAATGGTCGTTGCCATGGTGACGCGTTGTTTTTAATGAGGTTTCGCCAATCAGAATCTGTTTTTAGGTTAAAATCTTGGTTCACGTGTTCAGTAAGCACAGGCCCAGGCTCTAACTATATATATAAAGTTAGAACATTTAATTCACACTTTTATATAAAATGACAAACTATTTGTAGAGCTGTATTTATTTAAGAACAAATTATCAAAATGTGAGAACAATAAATGAAATTTTGTAAACGTTGTACAAACTATTGATCACATTTTGGCAAACACCTGAATTAGTAGGTCTACTTGCACGACATCTAAGCTTCTGCGCCCACGTGACGCCATCTGTTTCCTCGCACTCGTTTAGCCGCCATTATTTAACAAATGTTGAGCGTTGAAGCCACTTTCCAGGTAGTAGCGGTAGCAGTAGGGCTTATACGCATGCGCGCACCAGTAAAAACAGTACCAACCTTGAGATTTCTGCATAAAAATATATTTATCCTTCAGATAGCTATCTGGCAGATAAATTAAATTTATTATACGCGTAAAATATTAAAGTGGCTGATAACCTTTATCTGGTCGCTAACTTTAACCTCCCGATAGCAATATTTATCCAGTAGTCATAAGACCGGCCCTTAATGGTGAGAGTTAAGGTCCACAAATCTGAGACCCTGGTTGGATTCTTTGTAATACCTTTTTTTATTGTATTCAGTACGCATTTTACTCCTTGTCCGGACTATTAAACGTACACTTTATAAACGTACTGATTATGTCAGCACACGACTTACAAACTAACTTAAACCGAGAACAAACACAACAACCAGTCCCAGGCCATTTATTCATGACCGTGAAAGGGGAAACCCACATTTCATCAATGTTACATTTTTAGGCCAGTCTGGGAATCGAACCCGGTAAATTTAACTCAATAGGTAAACATCACTTACAATAACAAAATCAATGCAGTTTTGATGAAGGTATGACTTAGATTAGAGGTAAATATTCCAATTTTTACATGTAGGAAATACATGTGTGTAGAGCAACTACCCTCAATAAACACTACCGGGAGCTAATAAGATAGAACCATAGTGTAATCCTTCAAGGTAAGATTATTACCTTGCTTGGTTTCACTATGGCACAGCTTGCAATATAGGACCATAGTGTAATCCATCAAGGTAAGACCACTATCTTGCTTGATTCCACTATGATATAGCTTATAATATAGGGCCATAGTGTAATCATTCAAGGTAAGGCCATTAGCTTTCAGGTTGAACGGAATGTATTTTTTATTTATTTTTTATAAAGGCAGGGAATTCCCTGGTGAAGACTTTTTTTTTTGCTGTAAACCCATACGGCATTGTAGCCTACACTTAGAAAATGTTTAGATAAGTAGAACTCGGGGTGTTGTGTTAGACATAATTGTACAGTACTAATTACACTAATGGTTTTAGGGATTAGGAAAGCTATATTTAGAATAAATGTAGGCCTACCAGTATTGGCGTGGAGAGAAAGTGTAAAACCATTTTGTAGAACTATTTTAAGTCTACTGCGAGAGTAGCGCGATAGTTCATACAAACACTGAAGTGGATCTTAGTTAAGTTAATTAGTAGTTTGTGGGTATTTGGTGTTTTTATAAATTTTATGCTAAATACTGAATAAAAAATTAAAAGATGATAGCATTGATTTAGAAAAACACAAGCAAATTCTCAAGACCCAAAAACGACTAAAACTTATTTTAAAAAGTGTATTTTATTTTATGTTGTTAGGTTACCCTTTCTCCAGTTTTGTGTGTTTATCTCCACGTTTCATTAACTCAACTCTAAGTTGGCCTTCGTTAATACACAGCTGTCGGCAATTCTTCTAACACAATAAGAGGGTCGCAGAGGTCGAGAGAAAGGGGTTGGCTGTCATTCTCCTGCTCGGCCATAGTTGAGATTAATTAGGCTCGCAACATAGAGGCTGCCAACTTTACATTTTAACGAACACATGGAATGAGCTTGGATCTAAAAAAATAAGGGTAAAGAGACTGGATCAAAACTTTTAAACTGTGAGACTGGTGTAATTCTAGGGATGCAAAATCAAATTTGAATAGGTTACTTACGCATATCGTTTGGGCTTAAAACATTACGTTGGTAAATTACTATCCTTTCATAAAAATGTATAAAAGTCAAGTAACATGAGATCTAGTTTTAATTTATAAATATATCTTTATATACTTGTACTTTTGTTGAAGAAATCCTAGGAAGAGTAGGTGAGAAGGTAACTATTTTGATTGTGATTTCTCGATGCAAAGCAAAATGGATCGGACACATCCTTACTAAGAAATGTCTTCTGCACGACGTCATAAAAGGAAAGGTTGAGGGGAAAAAGGAGCTTAGGAAGAAAATTCTGGGAGTTGAAGGAGGAGGCAGAGTACAGGGTACATTGGTGGTCTAAGTTCGCTGACAAAAGGAATGGATCGGTCGTGAGACAAAACACCTAATAATAATAATAATAATATAGATTTCAATTTCTTTTATTATAGTGCTGGCCAACAATTGTGAGACCTATGACAGACCAGCAATGAAAGCTACACAAGTACCTTAAAATACATATAATTACGTGAGAAAATATGATAAACAATCAGCTAAATAATTATATAAATACTGATGAATAGTTATGAAAAAATAGAAATAAAAACGATAAAAATAAAAAATTACATTAATAAAAATAACTAAAGAGTAGTAAAGCATAAGTAATTAGAAAGCAGTAAAAATAATCAGAAAGTAATAATAATAATAATAATAATAATATTAATATAAAGCCATCACTGTGTCATTGTCATGTGCTACATGCCTTCCTATCTACACCAGTTGGGCTGAAACTGCGCATGGGCATGACTCAAACGTTCGGTTAACATAATAGGTGAATTAAAATTACCTATACAGCTTAGCATAAACTCCCCCACATCCAACCCCACCCCTCCCTTCTGCCCCTAAACTGATCTTCGGAAACATTCGGAGCTAGGGAGTCGCTCTTTGGTTAAGGGGTTACCCACGTGCATTATACTTCAAACCACCCCACCAACAAATTCCCAGCCAACGCCAACAGCCCCTGGACGAGTCTCCATAGCTAAACAACCACTACACGGATTGAGCTAAGTCTTGCATGGGCATATCTCAGGTGTTTAACATAGGCTGGTTGGAATTACTTAAACCACTCAACATAAACCCCCACCCCCTTCAACTCTTGGACGTATCTCTGAAACCGTTCGGGCTATGGTATTGACCTTCGGGTGGGGGGTACATAAGGGCACGAGAATTCTAACACCCCCCACCCCTGTCACCCCCAGATACAGCCATCAAATGTCCATGACTTCTGGGGCTGAGAGGTCAATCCCCGGATGGGCGCTAGACTTCAAACTCCCCAATTTCCACTCCTTCATCCACCCCCAACCGCCCCCGGAAGAATCTCTGGAACCATTGGGGCTCTAACAACACAATCTAATAGAATAATATCATATTAGAACGAGTATTAAAATCCTTAAACAAAAATTGTATACTGGAAATTATATATTATCATTACATATATACATTATTCGACAGATTGTTAGAAATTAGCAGGGTGCTGAACAGACCTTCTTTTTACACCCATTACTGTTTCCAGCCTGTGGTCATCTTTCTATTGAAGCCATATCTTTTCCACTACCGGATTACTAGACCTGTCGTAGCTTCATATTCCTTATAACTCAACTTAAGACTAACACAGGCACAATATCCAGTCCCCGGCCGTTAATTCATCACTGTGAAAGGGTAAACCCACATTTCACCAATGATAAATTTGTCGGCCTTGCCGAGAATCAAACCCGGGACCCTTAGATTAGTTGATAATATTAAAGTTAAAATCCGAATATCGTTAAAACTTGATTTTACTAAGTAAAACTTAGGATTATTTTTAATTGGAAAATTTGCCCTTTGACCTCACCTTCAACTCTTTTTTACTATTCGGATTTCTTTATATTTTTTTAAAACTTTACTTTCAACTTTAATAATATTATACTATAAATCAATATTTAACCACCCATAAATTTGTTATCCATTTGTAAATCAATTAATTAATACATACTAATTACTAACACAAAACACATAAGGCCGCTTTAGCTAATTAAAATTTACTTTTGCCATCTTGTATCAAGATGGCTGCTACAAAAAACTTATTTTTATTCCTTCACGCAAAAACCACTACACAGATTAAGCTTGAACTTCTTGTGGCTATAATTCAGACGTTTGGTTAACATACGAGTATAGGCTAATTTAAAATAACGCTTGTACTTTTTTTCTATCAATATGTTGGCTATTAAACACTTTATTAATTCCTTCCACTACACCGAATGAACTGAAAGTTCGCAAGGGTAAGCTCAGTTGAGAAGTTCAGTTAACATATAGGCTAAATCAATAACCCGTTGGAGTACGTAGACTTAAGCTACGGCTACATTAGGCCGTTCCGCACCGCACAAGCACGGGCGAATCGTCGGGAGAGCATTCATCCGCACTTTTGCGGTGCGGTACGGAACGGACCGGCGTAGTGTAGCCACTTGCTCCCGAATATCGTGGACGTCGGGCGTCTCCGTGAATGTTCGGTAGTTCCCGAACTGTGCTCTCATACCAACCACGGAACAGGGCACGTTGGATCGTTGTTGTGAGCTGTTTGTTAAGTTTGTTCACGTTTTACTATTTAAAAATAAAGTGTGTGTTAAAGAGATGGATGACGAGATACTTATCATTTATATACAAGAGTACAAAGAACTTTATGACCAATCAGATTCGAGGTATGTGAACAATGTGTGAAGATTAAACATTTGGGAAGAAATATGAAACAAAATGAACGTTTCAGGTAAGTGTTGTAACAGTATTATTTATACAAAAGAGAAGACTTTTTCAATTAAAATAGTGGGATTAGCAAAACTAAAATAACAAAAATGGAAATAATTGAACGGGTGGTTAGAAAAATCGAGAATTGTGCAGTTTCCTTAAAACTTTCAAACAAACTTTCCCACTATTGTATGATTGGTTTCTATAAACATTATTTTATAATGTTTATAATGTTTAACTATGTTGTATGGCAGAAGTTTATATTTCCCTAAACAGTGTATTTTCATTACAACGAATTCACGCTAACTTGTTTTGTTTTTTTCCATGGCTTCCACAACATTACTCGCGGGAGTGACGTGCGCGCGCATCATTTCAAGTTTTCGTCCACATTCGGCGCGGTACGGTGCGGCAAGTGGATACGGATTGCGGTGCGGACCGGCCTAGTGTATCCGTAGCCTCACGGATCATCTCCATATGATAAGAAAGAGGCCTAAGGACCGAATTACGAAACCGTTCCGTTTTTCCACATAACTCTAAAATGTATTGCTCTACATCAGTTTATTTTAGACTATGGTTTGATATCAAGTAGGGATGAATTTTAATTTTATAAAGAGTTTGTTTATATTGTAAGTCACTTTGTTTTTTCTAGTTTTGCTATTTCTATATATGGCTATGAGGTTGTGTTGATGCTAGAATTCGGTTAGTTTGTAGGTCGTCACACACACACACACACACACATATATAAATATAAATAACCCGATTCGGTGGCTGCGTGGTCTAGTGCGCTAATCTTGCGGTAGAATAGAATTACAATGACGGGGACATCAAGGTTCGAATACAAGTTGGGTGTGCCGAGAGTGGTTTTTTTCCTAAATATTTTTCCACTCTCCTTCCACGAAAATGCTGGTACTCTTCCTTTAAATATAACCTTCCCAATCCTTAAAACCATTAGCGTAATTATTACATCAGCTTGTAGCCCGAACGGGTAGTAAGACACGGTGATAAATAAGACAGAAAGAAATGAAGTCTACTGATATAATTTATCTTACCACTCTATTCTGTGCTACAGCCTGATATAGCTGTTTCCTT
>CABFWB010002012.1:0-11495 GCA_902151455.1 Timema bartmani
GTATATCTCGAGTGGCGAGCATGTGCTCTTTGTTCTTTAACTGTTTATTGTTCTTTCATAAATAAAACTAACATATATATTCCATAGTTTCTCTTTTTAGTTAAAATATAAGTGATGTTAATTCATATAAATTTGTTAAAAATATAAGACATAGAGAACCTTAACAAAACAAAACAAAATCGGGGTTTAGTTTCAAGTTTTATTTTACATGGTGAATGATGCAACACAACGTTCTTAGTGCCTTGAAGTGAATTAAAATTAAAGGGTAAAAATTATGAAATATTAATTTAATTGCAGTCCATAAAATAATGTTTTTAGTAAATAAAGTTACAGGTGCTTTAAGTGTTTTATTATTTGTCCCTCATTCTGTGGATTAAGTTTATTACCTTATTTATAATATACAGTATAAAAAAAGTTTAGCCTAATTTATGTAATATTTGGGAGTTAATAGTAGCTCTAGGCCTTTTCTTATGTTGATGTACTATAGATATATCATACTCCGTTATGCAGTGTAGGTAACATTTTAAAAGCACACATTAATTAACTAATATAATTATTGTGACCACATATTTAAAATTGGAAAAGTACGTTTTAATATATTTAGAGTTACCTTAACTAGGCCTGCAAGTACAGGAAGGTATATTATTATTTACTAAACACATAAAATATGCATTTGCATTAATTTAAGAATATTTATTTATTTTATTCCAGAGCAATGGTTTATCTAATCTTTGTGTCAATGTCAGAAATATATTTTATTTCTTACATTAAAATTCTCAAAAAGCATTATTATTAACAAACAAAGCAACAATAATTAAGTGATGGCAATATTAAAATTATTTTTATCATTAATTAATCAACTAGATTGTGCACCAAAATAATGTTTGTTTTGACATTTCTTTCTTTATTTTCAGACATTGGTTGCTCACAGTTAATATATAAATAAATTGTTCAAAAATATTTCTTAACAAAACTAGCCTAATCAAAACATAAAATAAAGTAATTTAACCATCATCGGCTGCCCCCCCCTCCCCCCTCTGTTCGTGTGGGCCTATATTATCAGGATGGGTTGCGGCCGAGGATAGGGACACGGTGGTGACTGGAAATATAACTGTGTGGGTTCGTAATTGACGTTCGTCTTGGATTTTACAGTTTGTATTGTACTACTATGTGCCAATACAAAATGTGATGTTGATAAGAAGTAATAAAAGATATGAAAGAATTTAAAATACTATTTAGAAGCTTGTGGCAGAACGTAGTATTGCAAGGAATGCTTAACCAATGGCCTGACTGACCTCTAGGTGGTCCGACGCGGACATGAAACCCGTTACCTCGGGACTCGAATGGTCGCCCCTCAGCACTCGTACTAAGTACTAAGTACTGCGTAGCTCCCAAAATGGGCAGCGTGACATACCCTGGTTTGATGGTTGGTAATTGCCAGCTTAGTTAGCTTGGAAACATTAATATTTATCCTGCCTCCACGCCTTATTTACTGTTAGGAATGCTGACGTTCTGTTTATGTTGTCAGTGCATATGTTATATTATTTACTGACTAATCAAAACACTTTGCAATACTCGTTTTGTCTTTTACAATCCACAACACAACAAATGTTAAGCAACCACGCCTCAATCTAGGCCGTGTCGATTACAGCAATATAGTAAAACATCTAATCTCAACTTATAAAATTAAAAAAATTGTGAACGCTAAAATGAAATTAAAGATTAAACTATTCAAAGAGCTAACCTAGCTCACCAAAATCAACTTGAAAATAGAATATATGAGAAGTAAATACAATGCTATGAGCTATGTGCAAAATATGTTACCAACTTAAATAAATAGTGTTTAAAACCAAATACTGTAGAAGACTCGTTGCCATGGCTACTGATACTTCCCGACACGACCAGTCGTCCGGTCATAATCGTTCTATCCGTATCTTTTCACGACGTTCGCCGCGAAGGTGTAGTTGGTGACATTCGAGCCGATTAGTTCCCGTGCGGTCATAATAGCCCTGCTGGTGGAGATAGGAAGAAGATATGGCGTGGAGATTCAACTTTGAGAAGTCAAAAGCGATGGGGGCTTTAAAAAATGAAGAGCCGCTGAAAATCAAAATTGGAAACTGGATTTGGAAAGCATTTAACATTTTTACTACCTGGGAAGCCTGCTGAGAAAGGATGCCTACTGCACCAAAGAAATTAGGTCTAAGATCGCCATTGTCAAGGAGGCTTTCGACAAAAAGAGGTTACTGATTACCATAAAGCTAAGTTTGGAACTGAGGAAGGAGTTGATGAAAGATTACATTTTGATTAAAATATATGATGACTTGAAGAAAAGAAGAAAATTCTGAGAAGTGAAGGAGGAGGCAGAGGACAGGGTGCATTGATGATCTAAGTTTACCGACAAAAAGAATGGATCTGTTGTAAGACAGAACAACTAATAATAATAATAATAGTAATAATAATAATAGTATGATTATTTGAAGTAATGTGTATTGGTTTAATTTATTTTAACTAGTCACATTACTTCAGTTATTTGTTTACCAGAACCAAATAAAAATATCATTTGTCAAGAAATTATCACGAAATTTCAGCTAGTAAACCGTCACGGTGATTGTTTATTTTGAGTTAACACGATAGAATTAGTACTTTCAGACTGTGCATAAAATATAATATATAGAACGTTTAATATATATTACTGGCTGAGTTCACTAATGGCAATCCCCAGGAATTTGCAGTTTGGTAGTTATAGGTCTACTTCAACCTTTTAGGTGATATTGGTTTTTCATCTGATAGTATAATGTTTGTATTAAAATATGAGTAAGCGTTTTTTGGGTTTTTTTACTAGGCACTTTACATTTATTTTGATTCACAACATTTGAATGGAATAATCTGGCTGCAATTATTTAAAAAAGTTACTGAATAATTATTTTTAATCAGATTTAAAGTATTAGTTTTCACAATGAGAAGTGACTTGAAGGAATTTAATAAAATAAGCAAACAGAAATTTATAATTATATTTAAGTATAATTCTAATGTGTTGATCTTATTTAATTAATCATTATTTTGTTTGGAGTCTTCTATTTTATTTGTATGTTCTCTTTAAATTAATAGCAATGAATTAATATTTATTTTTCATTTGTATTTTATATGTTCTTGCTATTTAGTTTGTGTTTTTCAACTTTAGCTTGACATTTTTAAAACTTAGTTAACATTTATTTCAATTCATAATAACCTAGAAAGTGACATTTTTCATTTTTTATTCATTACTTTGCATGTCATGTCAAAAAAGTGTTCTTGTTTTTGTTTTTAATGGAAATTTTTAATTAAAGTGAGTTTATCCATCACATGGCTTTAAATACAGCCTTAGTTAAAATATGTAGGCCTTTATCAATAAGTTAGACCAAGATTTTATTTAATATTCTAATTTGAAATAATTCGTATTCGATTCGAAACTTTTATCTATTTTTAGGCTATTTGACTCAAAAAACTAGTAATCAAAAACTCGACATTCGAACACCCCTGAATTTTAAATAGTTTAGGTAGCTTACCAATGGCTGACTTCTAAAATTAGGATTTATTTTTTAACTTTGAAGAATTTTGTTTAAAATGTTTATATGAAGCGTGTTTATGGTGCTTAACAAGGTGATATGTGACATATTTGCTTTACTGGGGAAAACTTACTTAGGAACTGTTTATTGAAATCCTATTTTGAAATTTTTTTGTCCAAGCCTTAATACATTATATGAGGAAGTTTGTATTATTGTGTCGTAACATTTATTATTTCTGTGGTGGTATTTTAGAAACGGTGTTTGTCAGAGCACTTTACTCCAATCTAGAGAAATATACTGCCGGGTTCAGCGGAGGAGAGTGGAGTGAGCTTTTCGATTGTGAACCACACCGGTGGATACGCGGACAAAGGCGTCAGTCTAGATATTTTCTGGCTCAATGTTGATGGGGAGGTTTGTGTTTGAATTCGTTGCTGGTGTACTGACGTGAGTTTTACTATATAGTTTCTCGCTTTTTCATTCAAATACTGGTACATTTCCTAAAATACTATATTTCTCATTATTACTCCTAAAATGTAAATATATGTTTGGAATCCGGATGGGTAGTAAGACGTGGAGAACGGGACGAGGGATTTCACTGTGAAATTCCCCACCCATTTTCTGCGCTAACGTGAACCCCCTCTTTTCGTCAAGCCAGGGTTTCCCAAACTTTCAGCAGTTGAGTAACCCTTATGGTGCCATGGTCTAACCAAGGTATTCTTCCAACTCTTAAAAAAATATATATATTACCTGCTATATTATAAAGTATTAATTTTAACATAGCATCATTTTGCAAGTTCAACGAAGCCGTGACAGAGCTTATAGAAGTCTATTACATCACGTCAACATCCACGTATTTTGCTTAGAAGACTAACAATTAATATGAGAAAATATTTTACTGATAATAAAAACTCACCCCCTTCGGTGGCCGCGTGGTATTACGCACTACTCTCGGGGTAGACTAGACTACCAATGTCGGAGAGCTTAATGTTCGAGTCTCGGTCGGGTGTACTGAGTTTTTTCAAAATTGTTTTCCACTTTCCCCTCACGCAAATTTGGGTACATCTTTTATAAATATAACCTTCCTAATCCCTAAAACCATTAGAGTAACTAGTACATAAGCGTATAACTCTAATGGGTAGTAAGACGTGGTGCTAAAATACAACTCAGTAGTACGTCGAGTACTCCAGAGGTTAAGAGTATCACAGTTTGTAAAACCCTGCTTTAACCTAACCTCAGCCCTGCTACTTTTATTGAGCCGTTACTGGCCCTTGTATTAACTAGCCATAAACTAAAACTACTCACACTAGGGCTGTGTGCAACGTATTGGGTGTTACGGTCATTGTTTAAATTAGTTTGTAGCTTGTGCGACAATAAATCGATACGTTTATAAATTGAACGTTAAAATAATACGGCACATAGACAAGAACTCTGTGACAACCTCAATAAAGAATATATTTTATAGACTATTATAGAGAGCTACCCGCTCATTAAGTGGTTTTCCTTCGACCTTTCTGTGGTACCTTTTGTTTTTAATTTTTTAACAGATGTGAGTATGTGTTTTATTTTTCACACCTATTTCCCCCTCCTTATCAGAAGCCTGGTTTTAAATTTCTTGACACTTTATAGTGTGAGTAGTGTCAGTGACATGACCAAGCCCCCTCCCTTCAACAAGCCTGGTCTTGACGTCACCAGTTTAATTAAACACTCGCTGAAGGGGAAAGACTCCAGGGAAGAGAGGGGAGATTAACCATCAACCCTTCAAAAACTAAACACGTAGGACGCTCAATATTTTTTTATCGCACAGAAAAAAGATTGGACAGAAATTACGATATGTTTGACATCTTTGAAGATAAGTTAAGAGAAAGCTTATCACCCTGCCACACGCTTCATATTGTTTCAATATAATTTTTAAAACAAAATTTAAAATGTAATTTCACAGGTAAATTTAGCACTCTCTTAATCCCCTCCCTAACTTTTTAAGAAGCTTCTTACTAACCTGATCCGGGATGTATCCATTTTAATTTCACTTATGGGCTCAGGTGATGAGGATAGAGTTTAGAGGAAATGTACTCTCACTTGCGTAGATGAAGATTGGGAAATAATTTAGTGGAAACTATCCCTAGTAAACTCAGCCCGTTTTCTATCCCCAACCTTCCCGTTATCGGCAAGACAGACTAGATAATCCTGACATTTAGCGTGCCCATCGTTGAGGGAAATTATCATTTTTTACTGGAGAATGACATTCAATTCAATTCTGAGCAATATTTATATATTTTTTTCCATCGGAAATATGCTAATTTCATTCTATCTTCAGACTAATGCTGGTACAGTTTTTTAAACTGTATAGTGTTTAGATAGAAAAGGAATCAAATGTTATTTTCACTAACTGTAAAACTGTACTTAAGAACTACAAACACGTTCCCCGCACCAGATCTCCATATGTTTCTATATAAAAATAATAACTACATATTACGTCAAAATTATTCCTGTAGGATCCCCCCTATAAAAATTAGATTCCTACGCCCTTGACAAAAACTAGTAAAAAGTGATCCTAGCTACGAGATAAACCAGGACGTCTCAGTGGTAGAACATTGGTGCGAAAAGCCCAAAGGTCCCGAGCTCGATTCCCAGGCATAGGGAGTCCTTTCACTTAATTGAAAATATAGTAATAATGTTTCGCTATTCGAATCTTTGGGAAAGCGGACAAAAGCGTCAATTCTTTCTTGTCTGACTTGAAGGTCACAGGGAAGTTGGGGATTTAATATAAGCTGGGTTTAATGAAAGTAATTATACCTATAGGGCTTCCTACGCTCTCTCCAAGCAAATGATGGTACATTATCTTTAAGTGCTAGCTTCCTCTTCCTTGCTCCATTAGTGTAAAAATACGGATATCCCAGATGTGTAGAAAGTCGCGAAACCCAGAAATAAGGCCATTAAACGGAATTTAAGCTATTCTAATTACTGCTAAAAACACACAAGTAATGTATTTTCTTTAAGATATAATTGGCAATAAAAAACAAACGAGGCAGTTATAATGAACAAAGAAATGTTTCAAGTAGCAAACAAAGCTGCATTAATCATGGAAGAACCGTGAGTGGCTCTTTCATTATTTTTTAAATGTAGCTTATGTTATTAAGATTTTTTGTTTTTGAGTGTTTGAAAGAGGTGAAGCCATAAAAAAAAATATGTGTGAGCTAATACATTTATTTCACACATTTATTTTAAAAATTAGTGAAACTAGCAAATTTTAATTAGGTGCTAATTCTTTACTTTCTAAAACCTGAAAGTGAGGCCTTTTTAAAAGCCGGTAATAGATAATTAATCGTGAGATGTGAAACCTAGTTCCTGTGGTTGAGATATTAGAAAGGTGATATTATATGTGATGGGAACGTCAATGACCAAGAGTGGCGAGGTCCTGTTTTAACCTGACCATTTGGTTTTTCGTCTGTCTGTCTCTCCGGATGTTAGTTTCGCGACCACTGTTAAACTCGTTGACCAAGTTAAACGAAATTTGGCAGAGATATTCTTTGAACCTAGGTCAAGTGAAATGTGTACGATAAGCCTATATGGTTTTTTAATCTGGTTATCCATTTCAATATGGTGGCAGCTAATAAATATGTTTCGGCTAATAGTTCATCTTAAGTGACTTGAATTTAAATGTATAGGTAATCAATCAGGTACTCATGGCGTGTTTCTTTAAAATGTTGACATATCGAGTATTGCGAGACTGACGTCTTAAACCACGTGAACAACGGTTATTATCAATTAATATAATTACTGTACTATTAAATATAATATTAATGTGTTTTCTCTCTTATTTAATCATCGAGTAAAATTATCAACTTCAATTTCAAGGAGAAATTATGAGATATAATAACAAATTAAAAATATAGAGAGAAATAATATTAAGGGCCTGTTGCACCAATATCATATAAATTACTCTTCAATCACCGGATTGTCAGTTAGCTTGATCCCAGATCAATAGAAATTTGGGTTTCAACAAATTTAATTCAATTTAATTTAAAATCTCCTATCACCTGACCACATATTCGATTAAATTATCAAATAAAACAAACATGGTGACAATGTAAAAAGCACTGTATTTGAAAAATCTTACTGCGACATGACATAAATTTATATACAAGGCTGGATTTGATGTATAAACTTTATCTCTGGTAGCCTAGGCTGTCTGATATTTACATATTAATTTCAATAAATCGCAATTTCAGGCACGTTTCTTTAAAAAATTCTTCTTAGCCTAAACTTAATTTCAAATTTTATTTCTCTATGATTAAAGAAAGTTTACTTCTTTGATGTAGCTTCTGTGGATCTCAAACCATTCTCTATAACTTTATTGTATAGTTGAAAAACTTAAGCTAAAGTCGTCATAAATTGACAGTACTATTCTTAAAGACAAGTCATATTAAAATTAAATATCTAAAACACACAATTACTTTTATTAATCATTAAAGTTCGCAAAACTAACTGAGCTATTAAAAATCTTGTAGGTTATATCTCCCATAAACATGATTATCGAAGAATCAAACAGCTTATGAGAGAGAATTGGCTGTTAGATTGACCAGAGATTGACAATCACTCCTTAATTATTGTTAGTGGTGCAACTGAAAATGAGGTTTGAGACACTTATTGGAGATCAACTTAGGCCTACATCTCATAATATATGGTCAAACCACTGATTATTGATTGTTCAACCGGCCCTAAGATTTTAGAAACAATAAGAACATGACATGATTATTATTAGCATGAAGTACCTAGCATTTTTATTTTATCATAGAAGTGACCTGGCGGTCTAGGGATAAGTTGTCGAACTTCTGTGCTGGGGGTCCGGGGTTCAATCATCGGTCGTGGCACAGATTTATTTGATTGCCAAACCCTTTCTTCCCCCCTGACAAAACGTGTATCAATCACAACTTGTGAATGTGTGGAATGCCAGCCCTCCACCGTGGTTCGGATTGCACGTTAAACTGAAATCCTCCATTTCATCTCACAATCACCCTACCATTACACATTAGATTAAGTGCGTGTAACCAGAACGGTTAGTAAGACGCGGTGCTAATAGTAAGAATAATAATTTATCATATAAGAAAGTATTGTAAACGTGAAAATTTTTGACCTCGATATATGCCCACGCACCCAAAAGAGTGTATTTTACAATTTTGTTTATCTGTTCCCATTTTAGGGTTTTGGTTCAAACTTGAAAGTTAGATGTCATATGGCAATACCTTGGGACGTTTTATGATGATGACTTCAACCCTTAAATTAATGATAGCTTACAGATGAATGATTTTTGAAAGTTACCAATTTTTTGGTAATGATTTTACGATTCTGTTTAAAGTATCCTACATACCAAATAAAAATATATTACGAGGGAAAATTTGTTTAAGGCTAGTTTAACTATGGCTGAATTTTAAAAAATTTGAAAAATTAATAAAGATTTTACTCAAAATGTGCAAGTGTTTTACATTATAAATAATTTGGTATAATGGTTTTTATAAAAATAATTATTATGTTACACCAGTTTACCAATAGCTTACTTTTGAACATTTTGAAATTCAGTGACCATCTTCGCGGATATATCCAACCTGATAATTTTTATTCTGCAGCCGGGCTATATGCATTTGAAACTAAGAATGACAAAGGTGAAATTTGAAGGAAATGTGACCTTAATTATTTGGATAAAGAGTGGGAAAATATTTAGTACATCCATCCGGGATTCATTCCTTGACCTTCTCGTTACTGGCAAGACAGACTGGATGAGAGTGGCACTGAATAGTACAGGTAAAATGGGATATATATATATATATATAAAGGTCCGTTGATGAAACTTGGCAAACACGTTTACATTTGCCATGAGAATGAAGAATCAAAAGAGTCCATAAAAATGTATAGGGTGGAAGGGTGTTTTGGGGGGGTTATAGGGGGAAATGTGGGTTTTTGAAACTGAAAAATTAATTTTGGTACAATCTAGGCAAGTGACGCACGTTTTTTAAAGTATTTTTTGAGGCTGGATCGAATGGAAACAAAGCAACACGATATAACCACCCTAGAAAAAGTTATAGTCCTTTTTATAGCTGAAAATACATGTATTATTTATTACAATGTTTTACAATTTAAAGGAACCAAAAATGAGTGAACAAAGTTAATTAACAACAAAAATTTAATAGAAGAAAATACCAGTAAGACTTAATAAAATAAGTAAGTTGTAAAGAGTAATTAAAATAGTAACTAATAAACCGTATAAGTGATAAAGAATAAGTAATGAAATAAGTTACAAATTTATGTTGAATCACTTGAAATTATACAAGAAAAAAAAGAGTTTTGGTTACTAACCATCTCCTTCGAAATTAATTGAGTCGCCTTCAATCAAGTCTTCAGGGTCGATGAGCATTTGTTCTTCTGCTTCATGTTTTACATTGAGGCAAGTCAAGCCTTCACACACCTTGCACAGTCGTGTACGTGCGATTCCACTCTGCTTGCAGCTTCATTGTGATGTAGAACAATTGCCTCTGCATGAACATGACACCAACTTCAGAATGTCTTCAGGGGCTGCTTCCAATGTAATTTTAGTGGGTGGCAACAAATGCTCATCATGTCATGTCTAACCCCACTGTTCAGGCAATAAAATTACCAAGCCCCCACTGTACTTGGTAGTAACATCTTTATGAGTGCTGAGCGGCACTGTCTGACGTGGGTGGAAGGGATTTCAATATAGCACTAGTCTTTTTCAAAGTATTTTGAAATAGTCTGTATCTCCAGTCATCTAGAGAACATTGACCTTTTTTTTTCCACCGTACAGGGAAAAAAATTAAGTTTCTCCAGCTTTTTTCACTTCTATTTCTGTTGAGCCCCTGGAGCTGGAAGTTGATATTACTTTCTCCATAGCAGGCTCTGACTCCAGTAGTTTTAGGAGATTTTTTTACCTTTCCCAAATATAGCACTATTGTTGTCACAACCACTAAATGAATCACCCAGCAATATGTATTTTGTGACTGTTTGAATACTGCTGTTATAGGGATGTTGATGAAAATAGTCTCTGATTTATTCGTCCTATTTTTGGTTTTAATAAAGACACTACTTTGTCCAAAGGGACAAGGTCTATCATGAGCACAAGTATATCAGTATCCTGACTAAAAATTGCAGGTCGAAGCTCTTGCTTGAGCCTTCTCAACTGCGGTGTTAACAATTAAAGTGGCTACGTCACCACAAGCTTGTATAACTTCAAAATTGCTTTTTTGAAGTGATGTTTTCAGCATTTTAATCAGTTGCTTTTTGTTTTCGGAGTTATTGAGAAACAGCTCTTGATTCCCATACACTGGGGTACTCTCCGTTATCAGAAATTGAGGCACAAAATGTTTGTATCGCCATAGGTGTTCTGAACTTTTAATACTGTCGTGGTCATCTTACCTCAACAAATACTATGACAGCTGATTTAAAATTATTTTGGACGTAACTCACATAGAAATTACATACATCATTAGAGGATCTGAAAGTTAATTTGTTCCATTTCACTGCATGAATTAATTAGCCTCCGTCAATTATGAAGGTGTCAACACTCTCAAGTCAAGAAGATTCTGATCGACGCTTTTTAACTCCTCGTATAGTGCTGACTTGACTGTTTTTCTCATCCCTGAGTTGTTGAAGAGTGACAGTGGGTATGGGGCAATTTCATATTTGAAATAATTAAGATAAGTTGTCAATTGGGGTTTTTCTCACCAGCATTCTCTCCCCTTAACGTTCCTCCCTTTTTACATGTATTTTTGTTTATAAAAAGGACTATAACTTTTTCTAGGGTGGTTATATCGTCTTGCTTTTGTTTCCATTCAATCCAACGTCAAAATAATACTCAAAAAACATGTGTCACTTGCCTAAATTGTACCAAAATTAATTTTTCAGTTTCAAAAACCCACATTTCTCCCCTCCTCCCCCCCC
>CABFWB010002012.1:11779-52223 GCA_902151455.1 Timema bartmani
CCCCCCCCCCAAAAAAAAACACTTCCACCTTATAAATTTTTATGGATGCTTTTGATTCTTCATTCTCATGACAAATGACACATTTTTGCCAAGTTTCATCAACGGACCTTTTTTTCGTTGGGGTTTTTGACACTATTTTACCTGTACTAGAATCCACGTTACCACTTATATGGGTTTTAAACTAATATAATAATACTGAATGAGGTAAACAAATATGAAGTAAATGTATCAGAAATGGGAAAATCCTACCTCTAGTACACTCAGCCTGTATTTGAACCTTGATCTATCGGGTCAGAGGGAAACTAGTGCCGAGCTAACTGCGACGGTAGCGAGGAGCATTGTTTGCCGTCATTATATTCTCGATATCAGCGAGACTGTTAGCATGCTGTGCAAATGATGTGAGCTTAATGTTATTAAGGTGAGAAGGTTAAGCTTCTTAGGGTAAATAATTACCCAATTAGTCAAGATTAAACTAAGCTAGAATCTTGTTAACAGAAATCAACGTAAGGATCATATTCTCTTGGTGTGCGGGCAGAATAATTTTATTTCCCGTTGTCTGACCCATAACAATCGGTAGCATGTCTACCTATTGAGTAAAGGGTTTGATTCCTGACATGGTCAAAATTGCGCCCAGAAAATTGTATTAGGATTATTAGGAGTGTTCTGAGCTGAATCCTGTGACCACGTTACTAACCCCATGGGTGCGAATACTATAGTTACTAATGACTTAGTAGTGAGGGTGAAAGAGGGTAGGTTTAGATTACGTTCATTTTAGTTTAGAAAGAGGGTGGTGATATTAGAGTGATAAATCAGGTGTTGAACACTTTCCTCAGTGCACCCAGCCTAGATACTGGTCATCCATTCTATTGCAAAACTGACTCCTTAGAATTAAATAGCCGAAGCTATTATTTATGCTTTTTAGTTAGGAATTATCAATCTAGATATCATATTATGAAAATTGGAAAATGACACCTGGACACGGGAATCGAACCTAGGACCTTTGGCTTAGTACACCAATGCTCTAACCACTGAGATATCCAGGACTATCCAAATGCAAGGTGGCTGCGTTATTTTATAGCTCGTGATATTAATAAAATTACACATTTGTAACCGACGATTTCCGCACGTCCATCATAGACTATGCCTTAAAACATGAGTGAATAATGACCCTGGGCACGGGATGATTCCTGAATAGCTTAGTGGTTAGAGCATTGGCATACTAATCCAAGGGTACCGGGCTCGATTCCCGTGTCCAGGTTTCACTTTTCAATTTTCAGAATATGACTCCTTAGACTTTGGGACCACTGGAGTGATTAATAAATGTTTAAATTAAGCTGGTTAGATCTACCTATAGTAAATTTTTAAAATCCAATTACAGTAATAACCTTCAAACTCAATTAGGTCTATTAAATTTAAAATAATTCTTGATTGAAAATAGTAGCTCATAGCGGTGGGCTCGTGGTCAAACTGTCGGGCTCATCTAGTCTGCTTTATGTAAGAGAAATATATTGTGAAGTATTAAAGTCTATTGCATTATAATTGAATTAGTCCGCACTATTCAGTCATGAGTAGAATTAATACAATGTATATAATATTCCAAATGCAATAGACTATGATGTATCCGCTTCGGTGGCCGCATCGTCTAAAGCACTACTCTCGCAATATATTAGACTGCCAATGACGGGGTGATCGGGGTTAGGTTCAGATCGGGTGTTCTGAGAGGGGTTTTTATCTAAATAGTTTTCTACTCTTTCTCCACCCAAATTCGGGTACATTCCTTCTAAATTCAACCTTACTCATCCCTAACACATTATAGTAATTAATAAATAGGCGTATAAAAGGAAAAGGTGGTAATACAAAGTGCTTAAAAAAAACCATAATAGTAATTTATTTCACAATTTTTTATTTTTTACATAAAGTATATTATGCTCTCCTTACTAGAATAAAATTATTTTCAAATAATCTAGTCTTGTTTGCTAGTAACAGGAAGGTCAGAGTTAAAATCCCAGGTGGATGTAGTGATAATCCTTTTTTGCCTAAATTGTTTCCCACTCTACTTCTACACAAACATGGTTAAATTTCCTTTAATTTCTACTACCTTGTACCCTATTAGATTAGTTATAATGCTTCTAGTACGGATGGGTAGTAAGACGTGGTGTGAACCATATATTAAGAAACATTTTAAGCGATGCATGCGTGTGATGTGTCCTTTAGGCCTGTGTTGACCTGAGCTCGCTCCCCAGCCTGACACTTGCTCCTCAATGAACCGGGTTAACGGTCCTCGCGTACCGCGGTTTATGGTCGGACAGGGGTTGCGCCCAATTTGATGACACCCCCATGTTGCAGAAATATGACCGAATATAAAACAAACAACGATTCTATCTACGAACCCTTGTGTGTTTTGGGAATGGGGGAATGAGGTAAAGGGGAATGAAGATCCATATCAAGATCTTCACCAAAAATCATCCACACTGGTTGGCTCGAGTACTAAATGTCAAGTTCGCCTACTCTTGTTTGCTGATGATAAGGAGATAGAGGTTCTAATCCCAAATGAGCATATGGGTTTTTTTCTTTAAGGTTTCCCACTCTCCCTCCACACAAATGAAGAAACATTTTACTAAAAAAACAAAGCGCAAAAAATATTCACCAAATTTCAAACTAAAAGACATCAGTTATTCCCAAACATTTTTCTTGCTACGTGTCTTAATATACGTCCTGGCTTTCTGAATATTTATACAAATTGTGTAGGAAAAAGGAATGTATAGTTTAGGAAAATGTACCTGCATTTGCTTTTTGGAAGAATAGGAAACAATTGAGGAAAATAATCACCTCATCATAGCAGGTCAGGAACCCTGATCTTCCTGTTACTATCAAACAACAACAAAGCTAGACTAACGCCTTAGTCGGCGTGCCCATTTATTAGGCTTTTGGTGAGTCAAGATCAAACTTAATATAAATGTACAGGGCTAATATAATAAATGTTAAGAAATGACACAGTCATTTAAGTGGTGAGAGAATTGGAAATACCATTAAGGATGTACTAGGTCAGGGATCGATCTCAAGATTACTTGTTCAAAAATAAGTGCACAATCACACGCCTAACTTTGCCTTTATGTCTAGCTTTTTGATAATGGCTAGGCCCGGGTTCAAATTCCAGCTGGGTGTGCTGGGAGTTTTTTTCATAAATGGTTCTCCACTCACCCTCCACACAAATGCAGCTACACTTACTTTAAATTCTATCTTCCTTATCCTTACCCCACGAGTGTAATTAAACGCTGATAATAGTTATTTAAGCATCGCTTAAAATTAAAGTTAAGACTTAGATAGAAAACTCAGGAAATACTATAACATAATATCAAAATTTTTAATTTAAAAAATTAACATCCCTCAGTTGTAACAACACTTTGTAGGGTGACCTGGCGGTCTAGGGGTAAGGTGTCGTCGGACTTCTGTGCTGAGGGTCCGGGGTTCAATCCTCGGTCCCGGCACAGATTTATCTGATTGCCAAACCCTTCCTTCACCTCTGACAAGATGTGTATTAATCACAACTTGTGAATGTGTGGAATGCCAGGCCTCCACCGTGGTTCGGATTCCACGCTAAACTGTAGGTCCTCCATTTCATCTCACAATCACCCTACCATTACACACTAGCGTAAGTGCGTATAAACCGAACGGGTAGTAGTAACATGTGATGCTAATAATAATAACAACACTTTGTGTCCCACACAACGACTTGTTTTCCGTGATTATGGTATTTATATACCGAAACATGTCGGAAGACTATAAATCGTCATCTTTCTATGGCTGACTATCACAAGGAGTAATGGGACTGGACAAAGATAAGGCTTAGTTTTTATACATAAGCTTAAATTAAAATTATTATATTCTTCAAAGCATTGTAGCAAGTACACTTAATCACTTTATCAAACTTCATATGGGAGATGTTATCCTAAATAATTCAAATTTTATCATTTATTTTCAACACAGTTGAACTTTAAACTTTGTTTTGTCTTCAATTTGTTGTATACAAGTTTTGTAACTCAATTTTAATATATTAAACATGTATTTAAGACTTGTCGTCAACCTATGTTCTAATTCAGTTGATGATGTTATATCAAATTATTGAAAATTTTCGTATATGACAATGTGTTGCGCATTAGAAGCAAATTATAATCAATCTTTTTGAATTTTAATGTCACTTAATTCACCTACCAATTTTGAAACTATCTAATTCATTAAATTAAACATTTTTGATATTTTGTTCCTGAGTTTTCTATCTAAGTCTTAACTTTAATTACTACCACTCCTTACTTTAAACTACTTTAGAATGTTTTCTAAAATGTTATCACTTAAAATGTTTATTAAATTTTTGTTCACACCACGTCTTACTACCCATCCATACTAGAATCATCGTAACTAATGGGTATGACGTTGGGATTAATAAAAATAAAGTGTTCTATTTAAAACTATTGACACCCAAAACAATGGGAATCTCTTAATATCGATCCACCATCTTAAAATAATTGTCCCATTTTCATATAATTATAAATTCCATATGGTGTTTTCATCCCAAGTGGTAGATATATAAGAACGAGATTTACACTTTCATTAACAGCACCACATGTAAAAATAAAACCACTTTAATAGATATAATTTGGTGAAACGCGCTATACAGTATATCGTTTACTACCACGTTATTGGTAGTTCCGAAAACATCAACATTTATGGCGTGTTTTCGTCGCCCTCGAATACACATTTGGTTGTTTCTTGGAATCATGAGAAAGCATTGTGTGAGGAAAGGGAAAATTATTAGTGTCATAAAAAAAAAAAAACAAGAAATAGAAGATTGTAAATTTAAAGACAGAGAGAGAGAGAGTATTTGGTTCAAAGTCCCGCGTCGCTGTAGTAAAACAATGGAAGATCTCAGATGAAAGAGGCCGAGGTTGACCTTGGTGGGGGGGGAGGGGGCTTGTTTAGGTCAAAAGTGATGTACCCATGGTTAACCTTGTAAGATAGCAAGCTTACCTTGAATTATTTCTCCATGGTGCAGCTTATAAGTTAGGGTCATAGTGTAATCCATGGTAAGACCTACCATTTTAGGGTGAACGGAGTGTACACGGTTAGTCAAATCCATACAGGTTGTCACACTGTCAGTCGTACGGATTGAAATGGACTGGATCGCCTGTGACAGGGGGGTTGAGTTTTTAATCTCGGCCTGATGCATAAAGGTAGGGCTTTCCACATGTGATTCAATGGGGGTTTTTTTTCATCCGTTCTCTACGCTAATGCGGGTCCACTTCCTCTAAACAGCCCTGTTTGTCCCCATTCCTTTGATTAACCTTGGAGCCCGGACCGGTGGACAAGCGGACTAAAATGTTAGATTCAATTGGTCTGGTGTTCTAGGGACAAAGAAGTTAGAGGTTAGAATTCTCACCTGAATTACTAAGGGTAGTTCTTCCTAAACATTTTCCCACTCTCCCTCCATTCGCTAGCTTTTAGATCTTACTTTTCTAATCCCTACTTTATTTTAATTAGAATTTATAATCCGTGTGGGTAGTAACACACTGTAAAAAAAACTAACACTGTTGCCCAAGTGGTGTAAGGTGTCAGGCTCGCAATAGGATTACCTGCTACAGAAGGTTGAGTTTACAATCAATACTGGTTGAACTAGGGATGGTTTAACGCTTTAACACATGTGATTTACTGTTTTTCCCCTCCACTCTACTCTGATGCGAGTGCACTTCCCCTAAACTATCCTTTTCATTTGTAGGCCTATCTGTTTAGGTAACCTTAGGAGTCAAAAATTATTGACTGGATTATTTTTTCAAGAAAATGTCCTTTGGTTTGAACCAAAAGAGCCTATTTGGTAAAGAAAAATTTAAAAATAATCTAAAATTATAGGAAATTATTTTTGAAAATTTTATTTTATTAAAAAAACCAGCTATATTAAAGTTATTAGACTAACTGAATAATTTAAGAGATAAATTTAGAGAAAAGCTTAAAAAATAGTAGTAAAATATAACACTAAGACTTGTTATTAATCTGAGCAAAATCTGTGAAATTGAGATTAATTACATTTTAAACAAGGTTTCGTTGCTTATTGAAACTATGTTTGTTGAAGTATATTGGTATTAAATGCTCGCCATGGTTATGTATTTAGTTTTATCCTAAACTATACACCTTATTATCCGTAAGTGTTTTCAGCCGTTTACAACAATGGATTACGTGTGAATAAGGTAGAATTTAGAGGAAGTGTACATGCAATTACGTAGAGGAAGAGTGTGGAATAATTTTTAAAATCCTCAAATAAGAACACCCGGCAGGGATTCGAGCACCAACCTGTAAGTACCCCACCAGTAGCGGGTGTTTACTCACTCATCATTACATTATTAATAGACAACTATTAGGTTTTTTTAATTCAAGTTTAGTTTATCTTGTTTATGACATCTTCACCAGTGAAATATTTTCCAGGGAGTTCAACAAGAGTTCTAGAGGTTATTGATTTGATTCTAGTTGTCACATGAAATAATCTAGCATTTGTGTGTGCATTCACTTTGTTACATAATTACTAGAATTACTAACACTTGGTATGAATGTATATTATTGGGTGTACTCCTCTGAGGTAAATTAGTTTGTAGGTCGTGGACTAATAAATGCCTGAATTTATAAATATGATATTAAATACTCAATATTTCATTTAAAATACTAACGCTGTGTGGTAAAATCAGAGACCAAATATTAAGTATTTATTTAACCAGACTAATTAAATTTTCACACACACATAATACAAATATTCTCATTATCCTAATTGGATTGGATTTTCCTCGAATGGTTTCGTTTTAGCGACTGTCGTAATTAAAACAAATCTATTAAAATTCACGGAATTCTCACTTAAACTGGTTTATATTATTTAAATTAAATATTAAATTGAAGTAATGATGTAACTAACCCACCCGTATTAGCTCAGTATCCAGTCGAATTAATACAGAAGGAAACGATTTAATACCCTAAAGGGCAACCCCTTGGAGAGAGAAAGTATTGTGATCATCGAAAAATCTCGTTCGAAATTTTGATGGATTTCGAATTTCATGAACACCTGAACCCGAAAAAGAGGTTTTCTCAATTCAGTCCGTCTGTCTGTCTATCTGCCCGTCTGTCTATCTGCCCGTCTGTCCGAATCTCGGCTTAGAGCTAAAACCATTTTACCGATCGGGCAGAAACTTGGTATCTAGGGTTTTAATAAGGTTCCCGCGAGGAGTTTTTTTTTAATTTGAGGATTAGCCCTAAAATTAAGAGTGGTTTACTTAAGGGCAAAAAAAAATCAATTCTCTCGAAATTCGCTTAAACACTTTTGATTAAGATTTGTCTCTAGGCACTTTTTAACATTATAAACAAAATGGCGCAACTAACTTTTCGGATAAAATAACATAAGGAACCCCATATCTCTAGTTTTTTTTATCATTTCTCTGCAAATCATCGAGATGCGAAATAGCTTTTCACTATAAAGTTGTCAGACTATTAAAATTAACAAACTTTTATTAATTTGAAAAATATTTTTATAAAATCAATATTTTATGAATATAAGCATAATGCGGGTCTGGAAAATGGAGAGCTTATTGTTATGCTCTTTGGTGAAATATTATTCACTTTTACCTATTATGTTTCTGAAATGACGTATATTAATTCGATTTACATATCTTATGAATTTTAAATGATGTCTCAATTTTTATACAAAGGATCGATAAATTCTATGCAACTCACTTATATTTATTTTTTAATTTAATCTCAAAATTCCCTCTCACGCCACGGATAACGCAATACCTAGGTATATATATTGCAACTTTAACCAGGTGTCACATAAATCATAGTACAGTACCCTGGAATCTTTATTAGAAAACAGTAGAATAGAAACCAAGGAAATTATTTTTCCATATTTTAAAAAAAAAATTGTAAAATAATAATTTTAAAATAAAAATAAAACTATTTCACTGGTCTCAACTTCGCTGTTGTCAAGTGAATAATGCATGGAACCATATCTCGATTACCGTGATATGAGCTCATAAAGGAACCGTTTTCTTGGTGGTAAAAATCATCACACTGTGAAATGTATTATGAGTATAGCACCTGTTGACGCTTCAATACCACACAAAAAGAAGCTTCGAATAACTTTTAATTATTTGTTGTGATCACAACAACAAATGATGAAGGATGGATCTAGTTTCTTTAATTACAGAACTGCATAAATTTGGGTGAAATGTCGTTGAAAACGGGCTAATTTATATTTAAATATCTATTTTTAACTTTATTCAGCTCAAGGTGACGGTGGATTTATGATTTTGAGACTTGTTGCTATTTTTAAACCTCATTTTGGAATTGTATTGCCCTCAATTTAGTGTTTTATAATTTCAACTTAAGTTTTTATCTACTGTTATGTTCATTTTAAGCTGAAAGCTTGAGAGTAATAAAATGGGGTTGTAGCCCTATGGACACAAATCCATGTGTACTGTGTTTAAAGCCTAGCTGCGAGAATAGCTATGTGTTAGTTTTAGCCCCTCTTGGGTATCACGTGACTCTTAACTAATGAACGGGCAGTCTTTCTTGGAGTTTCGCGACGGCTGTTGGTTAGCTGAGACTTGAACTGTGACATTCCCTTGGACCGTGTACGAGAACATTTGTTCGAGTCATCCAGAGTACAAACACAGACCACAGGACTCTCAACCTTCCGATGACCATCCTCATTTTTAATCCTAATATAGAAACGGTTTCTCCAACGTAGTTACTGACCTAATTGTGACAATACCTCTATACTCTACAACTCTCACCAGGCGCATGGCTCCTCCCTCCATCCTTTGATCCTCAGTCCCAACCCATCCTGACAGTTAGGGGAGGGGGTTAAAAAGAGGGTCCTCACTAAAGAACAAACCAATACTCTAATTTTGCTCTCCTCCAGAAAGACGTTCCCGTAATTACAAAGATTTACAACCTGTGTGTTGATATTCATTGAAATTAGATTTAATTTATTCTCCCCGGTGGCGTAGTTGGCTAACGCGCTAGTATCGTGTGGAGCTGGACTGCCGAGGATGGGGATATTGAGGTTCGAATCTCGCTCGGGTGAACTGGGGTGGTATTTCCTAAATGGTTATCCACTCTCCCTCCATGCAAATGCAGGTTCACTTCCTATATATTAAACCTTCACAATTCCTAATCCATTAGCTTAATTAGTACTTAAGCGTATAACCCGAACGGGTAGTAATACGCGGTGCTAAGTAAGTAAGTAAGCTTTAACTAAAATCTTGTATTGTATACTTGGCAGCATAACAGCCATCCCGAGTCTCAAGATGGTTGTGGTAGCTGATAGTTTTGGTGGCTCATATTATATATCTGACGATTCCCACACGTCCATCACAGACTCAGCCTCAAACTATGAGTGAATAATTACCCTGAAAACGGAACGGATCCTTGATAGCTCAGTGATAGGGCAGTGGCACGCCAAGCAAATATCATGGGTTCAATTTTTTTGATAATTTAAATCGTTATTTAAATATTGTGAGACAGAAGATGGACGTCTGCAGTGTGTTTCACTTTTCCAGAAGATTGTCTGCCTAGCATGCATTTTAAAGCGTCCATGCAGGTGCACTGACCCTCCACGCCACGGGACTGGTTGTGAAACTGGCGCTTAGTCCGCACGCTCACCAGTGCGGGCTGCCAACCAATTAAAGCATACACATTCGTGTGTATGTTCAATAAGGATGCCAGAGCCAAACAAAACGATCCTAGTAATGTGTCAACAAATTATTAAAGTGGTAAACAATTAAGAGCTTAAGCCAAGTGACGCTAGGCTGATCGCATCACTTGGTTGCTTGCTTACAGCGTTCCCTTCTCCTCCCTGCCCTTTGTCCCCTCTACACATGCAGCTACTCATTAATGATACTCTTCTCTCCCTCTCGGCACTCATTTACTTAATTGTAGCCCATTAGTGAAACCTCTCTAACACGCACGCACGATTTACTGTACAACTTAAACTGCAAAAACTCCTTCGGCGGAAACAAAATAGAAAGTTCCAAACCAGTAAAATAACACAAATATATAGTAAAATAACACAAATGTATAGTTCTAAGCCGGTAAAATAACACAAATATATAGTTCTAAGCCGGTAAAATAACACAAATATATAGTTCTAAGCCGGTAAAATAACACAAATATATAGTTCTAAGCCGGTAAAATAACATATATATATATATATGTATAGTGATAGGACTCATTCTCCATGTTCAAGTAGCCAGAGAGACTGACTACAGATCATAGGATACTCTCGTTTGATATTAATAAACGCCGTTTATTTTTAATATGATTGTGATATTATTTATGATAAATTTAGATTTGGTTTTTGTTTAGTTCTCTTGCTAACAAATTATTAGAATATAAACAGGCACAAGTCTAAGTCATCAGCCTTGCAATGGACTTGATTGTTTGGGATGAATATGTAGAAGATTAAGAGGAAATTCACCCTAATTTGAGCAAAGCAAGAGGAGGAAAATTATTTAAGAAAATAGCCACTCTCAGTGGTATACGATCGGGATTTGAACCCAAATCTCCCAGTCGCCAGTAATCTAGTACTTAATAGAGTGTCATATAAGACCACATGACCCTTTATTAGGGTTTTCCCGCTGTTTTTAATTGCCCTGGTTTTCCCATTCTCTCCACGCTAATGCGAGGTCTTTCCCTGCAATCAACATTCCTCCTCCTTATCCCCTTAATTAAATCATTAATAACAATTGTATAACTATAAATTAAACCAAGTATTAATAGTTTCTTATAAATAAATTGTGAGACAGTACAATCCTATGCTGTAGTTACCAACGTAAAATAAGCTCAATCAAAAATATTAAAAGGGTAACAATGATATATCTGTGTTGGTAATTTTCTTTCTTTGTGATGTAAGTGATATATCTGTGTTGGTAATTTTCTTTCTTTGTGATGTAAGTGATACGAAGTGACCCATGCTGGTGGATACGCGGTCTAAATGTCAGGCTCATTTGATCTGGTTTGCTGGTGACCCAAGTGGGGTATTTTTTAAATGGGTTCACAACCTACCATCATACCCTCACGCAAATTCGGACACATTTACCCTAAATTATACCTTTCCAACATTATCAAATAAGCATAGTTTTATATATATATATGCTGGGTTTTGACATATATATATATGTCAAAACCCAGAATTTCCTCTAATCTCTACGCCATTAGTACTCTCAAATGCTTGGACGGGTAGTAAGATGCGGTACAAAATAAAAGTATATTTTACTAGAGGTAATATTGAAACATAATGTCAGCATATGAAATATGGCTCCAGAATATCAAACGAAATAGAAGAATTTGTCAACAAGAAATATAAAACCGTCATGATATTACCTCGGAGGACTTTACCTTCTTATTTGTTTAGGTGAGAAACTGTTTCGTGTTTGACCACTTCAACACTTTAAACAAAACAAAAAGTGTGGTATAAATTGTCTCCTTGAATGTGATAGCGTCCTTCAGAGCATGTATCCTATAACATTTCCTCGTGGCTTTTAGACAACTTTCAGGACATTCCCTCACTACCTTTACCATGCCGAAGTGAGAGACAGTCAAAAGTTGTCCCACGGCTCCCGTCAGGAAGAGTTAGAGACACTTCTCCGCAAAAAGAGGGAGCTCATAACCAGGAAAGTAGAAATGCGTGTTCGCTATTTGCATTGCGGCCTTGTTGGTGTGATATAGCTCCTGGGAGTTTAGGCAAACCTTGCTACGGGGAAGATAGACATGGTGGTCTATACCTAGATTTGCAGGCGGTGAAACAAGGGCGTGAACCTCTCGTTTATTAAGAAAACTAACGTGACTGGGTACTTGTTCTGGTTTACAAGACAGATTAACTTCAGCCCTGAATACCTCACTTTTTAAATCCACATAATTTAAATTATATTTAAACATAACAATGATTACATAAAATATGTAAATATTTATTTTTCCCCACTTTACAGTGTGAAGATGATTGTATTGTATGAACACTTATGAAAATCACTATTAGGCCTACTTCTTTTAACTGTAAATATTTTTTTTAAATAATTTACCTTAAAGTTTTCTTTAATTCATTCATGAAGAAAATAAGTATTATATTCTTAGGAGAATCACAACACCACTTCAATTACATTTTTGTGAAATCATTACGATTTTCGTGTGTGTTCATATTTTGAACTAAACCGAAGCTATAAATGTTATAAGTTCGTTAGTCAAACTAAAAACTGTTCAAATAATTTACACAGGTCACAAATACAAAAAAGGATTCGAAACCCGAACTCCTCATCAGAGGAAAACTAGACTAGACAAGTTTGACGATTAGTCCACATTCTCACCGATGCTGGTCTCCAGTAAATTAAGTATCAAGTAATAAAATAGGCAGAGAACAAAGAAAGATATTTTTGGAAGTTTAGGTTTTGTTCATAAATTACTCTCTGTAAACACAAAATATGGAGAGCGGATTTAACCTCAGCCTTTAAATGGATATAAGAGGAAACAGCGCTAGTAGTAGAATTTGAACCTCATAATCCCAAGTGAGCCAGATAGAAAGAAATCTCGTGAATAGGTTAATTTAGAATAAAGAGCAATTAATTTTAAGTGAACACCAAGTATATACAGTAGGAGTACAAGCAATTACTGAACTTGTGAGTTTTCCCTCCAAAATTAAGTTCCTTTTTTTTAAAAAATGGGTACGTTTTGACACAAATACAACTTAACGGCTTTATTAAGGGTTGGTATTGGGGAAGATAGTTTAGAAGAATTGTACTCGCATTAGCGTGGAGATGGGATAAGACATATTTGGTTCATGTATTATTTTATTTGTGTGCTTACCCAGAAAGACTTATTCGAAATACAACATAGATAAAGCTCTAACGGGCATCTGCAGAGAAAGTTGTATCAAGTAAACAAAAACAAACAAAAAGCATGCAGATGAAAGTAATAGAACAAGAAACTAAGAGAAAACTGAAAATATTAATAAAGCAGAAGAAAAAAGAAGAAAAAAAAATAAAATAAAATAAACCTCTAGGTCACCAGAAAGGAAGTTTTATTTATCAAGTTGGGGATTATAATTTTCAGAGTAAATTGGTCACCTAGTCTCTACAGCGACACCCTGGGAGACATTTCCACACTATGTTAACAGGTTTGTTTTGATAACACTGAGACTTCTTTATCAGAAACAGTGTTATGTTCCACATAAAAAAATATCTCTTCTCCACGGCATTTTTTTTAATACTGCGTGTTACTTCCCATTCGGGCTATATGCATATGTACTAATTATGATAATGGGCTATGAATGAGGAAGGTTGAATTTAGAAAAAGCATATTCGCATATGCATTAAGAGAGACTGGGAAACAATTGAGGTAAAACCACCTTTTGTACACCAGACAGGAATTGAACGTCAGTCTCCCCGTCATTGTAAGTCTAGTATATTGCGAGTGTGACGCTTTAGACCAGCGGCTCCCAAAGTGTGCTCCGCTTATAGATTGAAAATAAAATTAATAAAATGTGACAAGACATCAAAACTGTGAATTTGTATGTCCACGAACTGTGTATAGGTAAGTATTGGGTAGAAATTATTTACAGACTGCACGCGGCGAAACCAGACAGAGAGACTAGAGGGTGCCAGTTCACCCCGTCTCTCTGAGAACTTCGCCGCACTTTCAGATACGATTTTTAGCTTCGACACCTTTCCAGAATTTTCTGTGAAGTTCCTATTGAATATTAAAAACTATTGTTTCTTCACACCTTCAGTCAGTTGAAGTTCATTCAGTATCCAGCTGAGAGTCAAAACAAATCAAGTATCAGTGCAATATTATTTATTTGAATGTCGGAAAAGTCAACCTGGTATCGGAGCAGTGTGATTGCTTGAATGATTTGACATCACATTCTGTGGTAAAAGAAAATTTTGCAACTAAAAAGTCACTATCAGAATTTTGATGTCAGCTACGAGACGAATTTGAAGTTTTGTCAGTTAGAGCGAAAATAATCCTTCTTCCCTTTGCAATAACTTACTTATGAGGATGTGGATTCTCTGCCAATGTGGCTACAACACAAAAGATCCCGGCTCAATGCATAGCCAGATATTTTGTTGCAGCTGTCCCAAATTCAATCAGATATAGCCACATTGTGCAGATCAAAACACAGCAGTCGCATCCCTCTCATTGAAATTTAAGTTCACGGTCTATAATTTATTGTTTTTTATTTATGCCAAGTGACTTTTTTTTTCAGCCATGAAAATGGTTTTAACACTATCTGTGTGGTTGACATATTGTGGATTTACAATACCTGTTTTGAATTCGTTATCAAATGTGTTGGCTTAGGTCAATTTATGTTTTTGATTGCTGTTTTGCGTTTATACAGTTAAGTTCCTTATTTCTCTGAAATTAAGGGAGAAAATAACATTTATAATGAAATAAAACTTGATGTTTAACACGCCCAAATGCTTAAACATTCGTTTCCATCGTGAATACTGCTGTAATTCGGTTTAGTATCTATCTAGGTAGAGTCCATGTGAAAATATCGTCACCCTTATACCAAAGACACTTAGGTGCAAAATTGTTGTTTTGAGAAAACGATATTTAAAGTTACAATTTTCAATGGCTTTCAATAGGAAAAATTAAGTTTTGATCAAAATTTAAGTTATTTAGAAGTATAAAAATAATTACTGCTTTTACTATATGATAAAATATCGACTAACAACTTTAAAAATGGTGACCTGGTGGTCTAGGGGTAAGGTGTCTGACTTCTGTGCTGAGGGTCCGGGGATCAATCCTCGGTCCCGGCACAGATTTATCTGATTGCCAGACCCTTCCTTCACCTCTGACAAGACGTGTATTAATCACAACTTGTGAATGTGAGGAATGCCAGGCCTCCACTGTGGTTCGGATCCCACGTTAAACTGTAGGTCCTCCATTCCATCTAACAATCACCCTACCATTACACATTAGCGTAAGTGCGTATAACCCGAACGGGTAGTAGGACGTGGTGCTAATAATAATAATAACTACCAATATACTGACACTAAAAATGCTAAATAATCACCTCAAATTGAAAAAAAAACCTAAATGGAAACGTAAGATTGGCAAGAACATAGCCTACATGGATTCATCAAACAATTCCTTTACAGATTGAAACTAAAATATATCTGTGTGCAATACTAATAATAATATTGCGCGTCTGGGTTACATTATTCGTAGCCCAGTTTGTGAAAATATTAGCCAGTATTAATGTACCGTTGCCCAGGGAATGCCCGAATATACTCATCGTACATCCTTTTCATGGAAGCTCCTTACATGTCCCGATGAGATGAGGCAATGGTGATAGTGAGTATGAGATAGATAGTGAGTATGAGAGTGATAGTGAGTATGAGAGTGATAGTTAGTATGAAAGTGATAGTGGTATGAAGGTGTAGACCAGTGGAAACACTTAAACCTAGCTTAAGACTAATGAACCAAACCCTAATGACCCCTTTAGGGAAATGCACCCAAGTTAACANTGTGTGTGTGTGTGTGTAGTAAAATAAACCTTACTATAGCTACCAGGAAATTAATGAGAAAAGTGAGGGCGATATCCTTCAGAAATTTGCTCAAATCTGTAGGATGGGATGGGGGTTGCTAATCATAGGGTGTTTTCAACATGAGCATCTGTTAACTTGTTCCGTTCATTATTTTTTATATTGTTCATGTCAGAGATACCGTATTCACATTTGTAGGTAGACCCAAATACAGTAAAAAATAGAATTGAAGGTTTCTTACAATTTGGATATTTAGTCATAAATTTAGTCCAAAAATGACATGTTGACTCACCCGTAAAGTTACTCTTCCCTTCTTCTGAACTTTGAATATCGCTACCTTTCCAGGTTATACGCATATGTAATATCACTACATTTCCAGGTTATACGCATATGTTATATCACTACCTTTCCAGGTTATACGCATATGTAATATCACTACCTTTCCAGGTTATACGCATATGTAATATCACTACCTTTCCAGGTTATACGCATATGTAATATCACTACCTTTCCAGGTTATACGCATATGTAATATCACTACCTTTCCAGGTTATACGCATATGTTATATCACTACCTTTCCAGGTTATACGCATATATACTGATTACACTAAAAAAAGAAAACCAACCTCAGTACACTTGAATGGGATTCGAACCCCGCTCTCCCTATCATCGGTAATAAATAATTTTAATACCTATAAAGTATATACGCTTGTGTACTAATTAGGTTAATGGTTTTAGGGATGAGTAAGGTTATATTTAGAGGAAGTGTTCCAACATCTGTGTGTAAGGAGAGTGAAATACCATTTTAGAAAAATAGCCCTCAATACGCCCGACCGAGATTTGAACCTTAATCCCTTCGTCATCAAGCAGTCTATTCTACTGCGTGAGTAGCGCGTTAGACCACGCAGTTAGCGAGGTGGATGATTTAATATTCAAGGGCGTTACAAGAGTAAAAGGATTGTGGAGTTATATATGGCTTAAGTTAAAGAAGGAAGATGTGAAGAACAATTGCACTGTGGTCAACATTGATAACATTTCACTATACTATTTGTACTACTTCATATTATATTATATTGATCATATCTGTCAAAAATGACAGCTGCACATCACAATACTTGATCAGGATCTACACGGTATGTAATTATTCTTGGGATAACCTGACTTTTCCGTACCAAAAATATACGTACATTTTTCCAAAGAATTGTTAACTGCAGAAAGGAAACATGTTCAAAAAAAATTCAAAACCATCTTGAAATCCAGGATTTGTTCCAACTCTGCTGCAAATGTCATTGTTAAAGTGATGTCACACAATGGTATTTTACAGAACATGTGTTTTTAGGCTGTAAACGATGCATATGTCTATACCGCGATGAAATAGTAAATAATTCAATGTATATATTTTGTGGAACTGTTTCTTTTATGCAGAATTCAGAATGTTTATATGAAATCTATTAATCGTTATTTTAACTACTTTTTATTAAATTCTTGACAAAATCGCCAAAATTGGAGATAAAATTAACTGTTTGTATTGTGTTATTTTCTACTTTGTATTTTGAAAACTATCGCAAAAGTATCTGAAAAGTTCTATGACATTTTAAAATATTCCTGACTTTTCCATGTTTTCCATGCTTTCCAGTGATGTATGAACTTTGTTTTATATAAAAATATGTGAATACTATGTTGGTAGTTTATATAGCTCTTAACAAAGTTCCTTCCTATCTAAGCTTGATGGTAGCATCGAAGCGGCTGTAGGCAAAGTGCCACCTAAGGCACGATTATCTGGGATTTCAGATAAATTAATAGACTAGATACCTGCTTCAGTGACTGCATGGTCTAAGGCGTCACTCTCGCAATAAACTAGACTGCCAATGATAGTGGGATCAGAGTTCTAGTTCAGATAGGATCTACTGTGGGTGATTTTTCCTAAATGATTTCCCTTTCTCCTTCCACGCAAATGCGGGCAGAGGTACTTCTAAAATGCTTCATTCCTCATTCTTACTTCATTAGATTAACTACTGCATAATGCGTATAGCCTGAACGCGATTCTAAAAAAAAGGCTAGAACCAGAAAATACACTTTAATGCGGGTTTCTGCATTCTTCTCTTGATAATAACGAAATGTATAGCCATGTAATCGTATTTTTTATTTTAAAGTAATTATTTATTATTTTATTTTATTATTTCAAATTGTTTTATAATGAAGACTACAAACTACCATACAAAGAAGCGATGTTTTGTTAAAGCTGTTTTACCAACACGAATTACACGTTATTTGAGGGGTACAACGGGTTATTAATAATCAAATTCACTACTCTTATAATTAATATATTAACTAAGTATCTATAAAATAAATAGGATTATAGAATGTTATTTCATGCATATCATCTTAATTACCGTCCGGGAATTTATTATATTTATTTTCTATCATTGTTTTCCTCTTTAATAACATTTATTAGTTTTTAGGCAAAACGAGAACAATCGATAGTATCGCCTTGTCGTGGTGGTGCCAGGGAAAAACTCGGCAATGATGTCATTAATTGACAATAAACTAACGAAGGCCCTTTGTGCTTCCTGACTCGACCTTACAAGGTTTCATATGGCATAATCAAAGCGAGCTAGGTCCTTTTGTGAGTTTATATTTTATTCCGACACAAAGGTACGCGGTGTTGTGCGTCAGCGGAGACCTTGGAGAGATCAAATGTGATAACACACATCCCTTGTTAGCCCAAAAGACATTTTCATGGTGACTACATTTGTAGGGGTGGATACATGGGTAGGGTGCTGGACTCTTTTATTTTCAGTTGGCTGGATTTTTTTTTTATATTAAGGAGAAATGAAATGAAAAATCTTCTATTAATTTTTTTCTGAAATTTTTCAAACTAAATGGGACGAATGATATCGATATATACCAACTTATAAAGTCCACACTTCAGTTACATTATTTCTAAAAACATCATAATGGCAGAAAAACATGATTAAACTAGCGCCAATAAAGCAATGACGGCAATTCGAGCTATCTTCTCACACTCACGTACCGACTCTAGTGCTTGGTGAGTGAATGTGTCACTAATGCCGTGCCTGCTGTGAATCAGGTGTGTTAGTACTTCAATATTATAGTCGTGGTCTTTACTAACACATCACCAACTTTGGTGACAAAATGGCCTAAGGCGTCACTCTCGTGTTAGATTGGCCTGCTGATGACGAGGAGATCAGGGTTCGAATTCTGGTCAGGTCTACTGAGGGTGTGTGTTTTTTTATAGTGGTTTTCTTTTCTCCTTCCACGCAAGTTTGGTAGATTACCTCTAAATGCGTCCTTCCTCATCCCTACCCCCCTATAGTAGTTATCATATATATGTATAGCCTGAACAGGTGGTAGAACGTGGTGTTAAAAAAAACTAATATATCGCCTTCCCTTGGAATCCAATGATATGAACTTTTTAACAGAAAGTTTTCATCTCCCAAAATTACACTGAGCACAAATGCTATTAACAACCAGCAGAGATAGGGAAGGTTATTTTGGAGTGAGTGCACCCACATTAAAGTGAAGAGAGAGTGGGAGAACCACAGTGATAAATCACATGTGGATTCATCCACACCTCCCGTTAACCCGACCAAGATTTGAACCTTGACCTCCCCATCATTGGTATTCCAGTAATCTCACGACTGCTTCAGTCGTGTACACTCATCTGAGCGTGTAAGTGCGTGAGTTGTGACAAAGTGGAACCATAGCGTGTCAAGATGTCTTTCTACTGGATATCCTAATGATCAAGTGATGAAATCCATTTAAATTTATTCGGAATATCTTTTGAACGATCATATATCTGTCCTTAAAACTGGTTAGACTTTACCATTAGGCGTTACTAGGGTCCATAGTGGGATATGGAGCAGGAGTGTGGGCACAACAACTGAGACGGGACAGAGCTAAAAGGAAATCCAGAGACCTTCAGAGGAAAATTCTCATGAGACTTTCTGGGGCCTACAAAACTGTACCAACAAACGTGTTGTGTGTCACCCTAGGTGTCTGGCCCCTAGACTTAGAGGTACGAAAGGGGGCCACTGTATATTGGCTTGGAAAAGGGAAGTTGGACAAAGTAATAGAATTAACAACTAACGGTGTAAGTACCAAGGAGGATATATAAGAGACCCTCCTGCGGGAGTGGCAAGCAGACTGGGAAGAGAGTACTATAGGTAGAAGGACATTCCAGTTATTTCCAAACGTACAAGAAATACTGAGAATGAAGCATCTTCAACCTTCCCAGGAACTTGTCCACTATATCACAGGGCATGGCCCATATCGAGCGTCCCTCTTTAGGATGAACTTGAGTGAAACCAGTCTTTGATGTTGTGGAGGTGAGGCGACACCAGAACACGTGACCTAGGAATGTGTATTTACTGAAAGGGAAAGAGTGAAGCTATTAATGCCTATACAGGCCAATACCATATACCATATAGTGAGTGATGTGGACCGGTGGAGCTACCTCGATGAGATAGCGAACAGGGTATTGAAAGCAGAAAGAGCCCTGCTCGCTTGGAAACAAGTGTGATGATGGGCTGGAGCTATCAAGCACTCCAGGGATGTCGACTGGCCATGGTAGGAAGTGACCAGAGAAGAAAAATAAAATAGGACTCTCTACAAGGAAAAGATATAAACTGATTGTGTAGACGACGGCACTAGGTATAAGTTAGGTTAAGTTACATTTAAGTCCAAAGCAGGCATATCAAATGAAAAATATGTATATAGCCAAAATAACTTAAATAGGAAAGGAGGGACAAGTATAGTTACAAGTCATCATAAATTAAATAATGGTATTGATATAGTAGACATAGTAGCTAACAGGAACAGGTCGAGGTAAATAGGTAATGAGAAATAACAGGACATGTAGTTTTAGTAGTAATATATGTTTATATTCCAGAAAGTTTATGTGTAAAATTTTTAAATTAACTATATAGAAGGCATATTGTAATATGAACAGAGCAGAAAAAGTTCTAATTTATAGTAAAATAAGATGTCAGGACAAATGTATAAGGAAATTTTAAAAGATAACAAGCTATAAAGATCAGGATGCTAGAGATCAGGCATACAAACATATTGTGAACGAGATGAAAATTTCTGGTTTTGGTCCGAAAAAAAGTCGTGCAAAAAATAAGGACTGTCAGAAAGACCTACAAATTAATATAAACTAAGTGAAATTTAAAAAAATTAAATGGTTCGTTATCCGATGAGATACATAAACCTTGCCTCGTATGCCATCAAATTGCACATCACTGTCACCACAAGCTCCACTGAGTTACTCGATGTTACCATGATGAGATTTGTCATTTGAATGAGAAGATAAACTGAGAGAACGGCCAGAATTGTGGACTAGTTAGTACACAATTACGACCGGTCTAATAGTTCAGGCAAGTAGATGGTCATGTACTTAACCCCGTGGGAACCTGGCCCTAACCTTTCGTTAATAACCCTTGTTTTAACCCTAGTTTATGTAAAATGGAAGTAAGGTGTCAAAGCCCAGTAAACAGAAGTAAGTGGTGTGACATAGTGTTGAACGTGTCTCAAAAACCACAGCTGGAGATCGAACCAAGAGACAGGAGGTGAAGCACCACTCACTTGGAGGATAGATAGGCATGAGTAGACACAAATAAAGAAAAACACTGATTTTGGTACATATGCATGAGGCATAACGCTGCTTGCCAGGCAAAATATTAGATGGCTTATGTTCAGCAACAAGATTGTTTGAATTAAGTAAATTAAATTACCTATTTATTTATTTTTTATTTTTAAATAGTGAAAATAGTATTGTATATAACATATACCAAAGAAAATCAAAGGTGTATGTATAATGTATATATTTCTGTTTTAAAAAGCAGTAAATAGGAAAAATGATCCCAACAAAATTCCTAAAACTATTATAAATAAAACTTTTTGGTGTTATATAAAAAATAAAAGTTAGACATTTGATAGACCTTCCCAGAGGCCGAATGACTTCTGAGCATATCAAATTTCAAAATCGAGGCCAGGGAAATGGAAGTTCTCGAAATTGATACAATTAATATAAAACATTACATTTTCACTGTGGCTTAAAATTGAAATTTGGCAAGCACGGAAAAAAAAATCATATATGATAGTCAAATAAATCTTGATATTATAAAATGTAAATGTGGGAAAGCAAAAAAGTGTGAGGAGGGAAGTAGTAGCTAAAAAATATTTACAAAATTGTTAAAAAATCTTCTTTTCGGCATAGAAGAAAATTTAAATTGGCCAAGTTTGTGACAGGAACGCCCCACAATAGCCATAAATGCGGTAAAGTTTTGAATTTAAAAATAAGAGGTGGAAAATGGCTAATAAACTCTCTATATTGTAGAAAACTTGAAAATTCGAAAAAGATCTAAAAGTAAACGAATACAAAAACTAGTGATTATCTTAAAGGGGATCTATTAGCATTGCGATAACAAAGCTAATGATCGAAGGATAAATTAACGCCTATATAGCAGCAATATAATAATTAAAATAAACAAATTCTGGGTAAATAGATTGATGAACTATGATGCTCTTTGGAAAACATTTATTCTAACTATTCAATATGTTTCTTTAAAAGAGTTTAGTATTTGTTTATGCTCTTTTTTACTGTGTAACTCTGTAACAAACTCTATTAGTTCATATATCATTAGTTTACTATCGTTATTAGGTAAAATTTGCGTTGTTAATGGATTGCATTTGCTTGTGCACTCAGTTTGTGGACAAAGTAATATTTTGTCTCATATATTTAATTTATTTTGATCACTATTATTGATTTATGATTACCATAGTTAGCTCAGGATTGTACAACGAGAAACTACCAAATAGTGTGCAGACGGATGTTAAACGTTATAATTTGATATAGTGTTGGTGCTACTTAACCGTGCAAAGATCGGATCAGACTGATGATAAAAAGTAAAAAATGTGTTTTATTTAACCATTCTAGTTTGTGCAAATTATGATATTTTTACTTAAAAACCAAGGAGGAAATACGGTAGAAGTTTCAAACTCAGATCCAAAGATAAACTACAAGGCCTGGATTCACTAACAGGCGTTTCCAGACCCAGATGATTATTATTGTTGTTGTTGTTGTTGTTATTATTATTATTATTATTATTATTATTATTATTATAACATTGAACTCTTTGTCAAATACAATATTTATGTACGATATTAATGCATGTGTATCACAAACTTATACGTGATGGTTATCTACAGGAACAATCCTGTTAGCTGAATCAGGATGTGTCAGTGGTAGAGCATTGGTGCGCAAAGCCAAAGGTCGCGTGTTCAATTCCCGTGTCCATAGTTATTTATGTTTAACAAAAATAGTATTTTTAATTGTTTTTAAATCGTTGTTATTATAAATACAATAATGATGTTTTGTATGAAATCAGGTTGCAACCAAATAAAATCAAAACGTTATTGGATGCAACTTTGAAGGAAAGCTACAGACATATTGACACTGATTACCGTATTTGTTTGTATGAACGAGAACGTGGTTGACCGGATGTTTGTTTATCTCTAAGAAACTCGATCGTATCTGTTCCTTGTTTTACGTACTACCTGTGCCATTAGTACAACAGCCACCTCCAACATGAAGACGACATTGAATGGTGCAGCGGTCAGAAGAGAAGACAAACTGCTCATATAGGATGAGTCAGCCGTGTCTACGAGCCATGCACAAAATGAAATCAATCAAGTGTTGAAGATTATAATGAATAGTCATTTGCCATTTGGGATAAAAGTTTTAATCTTAAGGGCTGATTTTAGGCAATGTTTATTTGTTATTACTCATGTTCATAGGATAGCGATCGGTCAGTTCAGCATTTAACACTCTCTGCTGAGGATGGAACGTAATATTAATCTAACCTAAACAATAATGTGCGGACAATCTGCAGTAATTACAGCGAAGGCTAATGAAATTCTGTTCTGAATAATTTAAAAACAATAACAGCCTGAAAGGAAATAAATTAGAAGTCCCAGAAGAACTATTGACGACACTTGGCTCGATAGTTAACGAAACATTTGTAAATAGGTTGAGCCCGTCGGCTAGATAAATATGGTCTAACACTTTCATCCTGTGTCAGCGTAGTAACAAAGTTGCTCGAACAAATGATGAAGTATTGAGTATTTTACAAGAAGGAGTATATTGTTATTGTATTGTGGACTAAGTAATCTGTGAGGTTGAGCAGGGAAAAGGTAACAACCATCCAGTAAAGGTTTTAAATATTTTGAAACCCTCGTAAATCCCACCACATAAGTTAAACTAAGGTATAGGCAATATAATAATGCTCTTTGAGTAATTAAATATTAAACAAGGTCCATGCAATTAAACCTGTCTACAAGTGAAAAAATTTGATACAAATCTAGCCCATGCAACAATTTTATACAGGTTCACTTCAAGAGAATATATGTTTGATACCGATAAACAATTTGGTACCGTTTGGCCCTGAAGATCCCTTTATTTTGATATGAAGGTAATTCCCAATTAAGCTGGTATTCTGAAAGAATATTGATGTTTAATCATTCATAAGATCAAACCTTGGGTATGATTAGTATTTATTTGCCCTAACCCATTTTGAGCCATGGCCAATTATGAATGGCTTTTTGCAGGGTACTCAACAGACGTGTCAAAGTAGGCGAAGGAACAAATCAGGTGACAATAATACCAAAGAGTTTTAGAGTATTCACAAATCACATATTGTATAAAACAAATTGTGAGATATCATTTAATAAAATTTAATGATTTTGGTTTCATCTCAATTTATCCACTTTTACTTAATATAGTTAACTGACAGAAAGATACTGTTTTTACCAGCTGACCAAACCTAACAAAACATAACTTATCAGGCTTATAGTAAGGTTGGGTTTTGTTAGTTTGGGTAATATTGTCATAGTATATTGTCGTAAACAGACTTAAAAACTTGTTTTATCAATAAATTGCAATAAATATGGTCTTAAATTGAGTCAACAAAAAAAGTCAGCTAAAGTCCGGATTTCATAGGAAGGGTATTTTAGAAAATACAAACACAATATTTTGCGGTCAGCGAAATAAAGTGTTGCCGTGTTATCAGTATTATATAAAAGGTATTGATAATATCTATCAAATGTTACAGCTGGATATAACATAACTAGATATATTAACTTGTAAAAGTAGATCAAGTATCCTTTTTTTAGTTGTCAGAAAAGGTCATTCCTATTTTTTTTAATCGGACTGTATGGTGATCGATAAAGGTTTCCACACAGATATCAATATATAAACAGTTAAAAAATTATTTGAACCACCATTTGGCCATCCTAGGCCATACTTATCATCCTGCCATTGGAATCGTATGACTTCAGCCGTTTCCAATAATGTCCTGGCGTCTGAGCTATTGTGTAGCTAATGAGCGTAATCGAATAAATTGAAAAATTACACCTGGATACGGAATCGAACTAGGGGTCTTTTTTGAATATATTCTATTATAATAGAGATAAGGCCCATGTCCGTAACTATAATCATTAATCCCCCGAGATTTGCCTTTCATGTATAATTAATTGTGTAGCGTTGCTTTATTCCATAATGGGGGTAAGCTACCCCTTTTTTTTTATCCATGGGAAGAAGACCTACCTCATTAAGGCTTATCACTGGCAGAAAGAGAGATATTACTATATTTTTAAAAAAGTATTATAAACTTGTACGGCTGCACAAAGAAAACTTTAAAAACATAAGAGGGCTGGTGTAGTCGGTGGATTATTACCCATCAAAGGTACCGCCAAAATGTCTGATGAGAATAGCAACCCTTTGCCTGAAGTTTTGCTGGGGTTAAAATTAAATTACTTGAGTCTGAAAAATAAAATAAACAGCTACCAGTTTTTTTCCCCCTTATTTTGGATACTTAACGCACACTTTCTAAATAAACATATTATATCAGCACACGTTCTACAAACTAGCTTAATAAAGCCCAAAAACGTATAACCCGAATGGGTAGTAAGACGCGGTGCTAAATGTTAATAAAGCCCAAAAAATACAAATAGACCCAGTGCTTGGATATCAACTAATTTAGTAGTAGGACAATCACGTTTAGATATAATAAATTAAGCTCATAATCACCAACTGTAATCGAACCAGGGCTCCCTATACTTGTGGCCATCCACTCACATTCCCTAGCTACGGAAACAGGCAATAGTTTAAATGTGTATGCATTTACTTTACCGAGAAATGGTTTCCTGCACAATGCTGTCAGTACAGGGCAGATATGTCGTCTCTAAATTGTTTTCAGTGTCGTAGCAAATCGTTGGTAAATATATCTCACGTACCTCAAAAATTTAATTTTTAACAAAACATGAATGTTTAATTATTTTGTTTTAGCACCACGTCTTGTTATCAATTCGGGTTATACGCTTATTTACTAACCACCCCAATGGGCTAGGGATAATAAAGGCTTAAATTAGAGGAAATTTATCCACATTTACGTGGAGAGAGAATGGGGAACAATTTAGGAAAAATCACACTTAGTTTACTGATTGGGATCGAACCCCAATCTCCCCGTTATCAGCAGTCTAGTCTATTGCGAGAGTCATACCATGTGACCATCGCTGCGTATAGTTATTAATATTATTCTCTATAGTCGTACAATTGCCATTTAAAACAAATTATTTAACTTAGTTAGGAAATGTTTTATTTGGATCGAAATACTTTAATTTTTTTTTTTTAGTTTAGCCTACACGTTAGGGTACAAAAATGAGTAGCCTACATATAGGAAATGCACAAGCATATGCATGGAGTGATTTTGGGAACAATTTAGAAAACAAACTCAACACACCTTGCTGGTATTCGAACCCCGATACCCCTGTCACCAGAAATCCAGTCTAACACGAAAGTGTGACCACCGATGCAAGTGATAAAATATTACTAAGAATACATAACTCAAATTTAAATGACAACATGTATCTAATGAGAGCCCTTGGCTGGTTTCTAAGAACACAGCTTTTTTTTAATTTAGTAGTTTTAAATTAGTTAAACTTGGAGCCAAAAGAAAAAAAAGGACTCCCACTACTACGTTATATTCGCGTACCACTGGTGTACGTGTAACACAGGTTGAAAACCTCCGTCTTAAATAATAATGATGATAATAATAATAATAATCAGTGACATAACAGTCATCATACTTGAGATGATACGAGCTTGTAGTTCCAGAAGCAAGTAAAATCTCTAAATCCCGGGTCAATCAGGAGTGTTAACCTTACACCTATTATTTTATCAGGTGACATAAAAGAGTGAAGTCATATAAAAGTGGTTGTAAAGTGTATTCTATGAGTAAATAAATCGCAGGTTTGTATAGCTTACATATAGAATGAAAAACATTAGATCTTCGTACTCATCACTTAGTTTTAAGACAAGCTAGAAATTAAAACTAACATTTTGTGAATGGGTTATATTCTCACTGATAAACTTTGAGACTGTAACTACTTAATAACGGTCCTTTACAAAATGTCGACAAGTTTCAGTAGTGGCCTACTTATTCCCTAAGTTTGTGAAAGTTTTAGTTTTTATGCTCTGCCACCGTAATATTGTGTTTGTGTGTGTGTTTGTGTGTGTTTGTGTGTGTTTGTGTGTGTGTGTTTTCCCTACTCTTGTGTTTGTTGTAAAAAAAGTTTTATCCCATCTATGAAATCGCTTACCTCTTACGATTTTCAATCAATTTTTTTTCTCTATGTATAAAATCCTATTTTTAAACACCCTAAGCCTTTCCCTCCACCTCCTACCCTTCCTAGCTTGATACAATCTTTTCTTTTCCCTCACGTCTAGATAGATTGATTCTTTCTGAAGATATGATAAAGACAAACTTCCTGCTGCTCCAGAACATTTCCAACAACTATGAATTTAAAACAGTTTGACATTAATTCGTGATAAATTACATTCGTTCTTTAAAATAACATAGCTTAGTCTTTTGGACATGCCATTTATCATACTTGTTTCAAACAATTTACATGTATAAGTAAAAAAAAGTTATGAAAAGCTTTAACGTGTACTTACTAACCAGAGGGTTGTGTAACCAAACGACTTAACCAAACACAGCACATCCAACGTTGAATATTTAAATAAAATAGAAGAAATCACAAAGAATTACTAGAATGTATTAAGTGCCCCTAAAAATCGACCCAGGGTCCCCATAAACGTTTATTAGAACTCCACAATAACACAGTCATTGGAGATTGGTATATTTGAAATGTTAACAACATGATTAACTACTTATTTGTAGTCTACATATGTGGACACATGGACTAAACGCTAAACTCATCTGGTTTGATTTGCCAGCTACTGGGAGATCTAGGTTCGATACTGGGACGGATGTGTTAGGGGTAGTCTTTCATAAATGGTTTCGCACTCTTCCTCCAAACAAATTCGGGTATGTTTCTTCTCAATTCTACCTTTAAGGTTTATACCTTAACAGTGTAGTTTAAAAATGTGGAAAGCTTGGACGGATAATAAGAAGTGGTGTAAAAATAATAATTTAACTAAGTTATGAACATTAAATATAAACAAATGATTTATTGACAGAGCTATTAAAAAGCGTATATTACTCAGCTAGATATTACTGAGAAAATACTGGTTCTTGGAAGGAGAGGAGGGATATTTATATTTTAGTCGTCATAATGCATGAACCATCTGAGAATCAAAGAGCGGAAAGAAAAATTACGTTCATAAAACGTGCCGCGGCACTCTACAGATATTATCCTTCTATTCGCTTCCCTTTATAAGCACAGGGTCAGTCCTTTGGAGGCAAAACGGTCCAACTTTTGTTCATAACGTAGTACGAACATCGATGATCAGAGCTTTTCTTGAACTACTTTTTTAGTGATGGGTTCTTCACAAGGTGACGTTATTAAATGGGGAAAGAAAAAGAGTATAAAAAATAAACTTCTCAAAGGCTATCATGAAAGGAGGTAGAAAAAACACAATGGGGATAGCTTTCTGTCGAATGAAATGTAAGTATTTCCTTGAAGATCAGAGTCACTCACAATATCATTGTCTCCAAATCTGTCGAAATTAATTTAAACTTAAACGTGATTTCTTAAATCCCGTTTGGATTTGTTAGGGATAGCGTATATCACGGTAATTCTTTATATTTTTATTATTTTTATTAATTGGTCTAACATAAAGGCCGGTCGCACTGGTGGGAGGTAACAAACAAAGGTGTCAGTCTCGTCTTGTTTGGTTTGATTATTTTATTCCGTCCGGGTGTACTTATGATGTTCCTTTAATGGTTTTTCACTCTCTATCCACGCAAATTTGGGTACATTTCCTTTAAATACAACCTTCCTAATCCATAGCCTATCAATGTAGATATGAGTATAGCGTGGACGGTTGGTAAGACGTGGTTCATTGAAAACACTAAGGTTGTTAACTAATCAATACGATATATAGGTATGTCAATGAAAACTAAACAACATTAACGCTGAGCGAGTGTGTAAAAAAAAAGTTAAAAACCTCAATTGGAAAAAACACCCATTGCATCCATTTGTATTCGAAAATCAACCACCCCATCAATGGAGAATAAGTGCAATGTGTGTCTAACACCTTAAACCATTCTGTCAACGCAAAAAAATTGTCTTGTGAGGCTATTACTATTATTATTATTATTATTGGGGATATTTAACAAGCACTAAATGAACCAAATGAACCAAATGATTATATCAACACACGACTTTAAAACTTACTTTAGCCCACAGCATCCAGTCCCCCGTTCGTTAATTCATCATTGTGGCCAACGAAACCCTATCACCAACGATACATTTTACGACCACACCGGGAATCAAATAAAAGATCCTTAATTCAGCAGGCAGACGTTTAAACAAATCAGCTCTAAAGTGTCAGATGTATCGATTAAATCGCAATATAATAAGTATCAAAATACGAAGCTAAAAAAAAGACATATCTTGAGCATTTTTTTTAAGGTTTACGTAAAAACAATATATATAATTTGAACGCATCTACCACTTAGGCTGGGATTATATTCATCCATAACGCATAACTAATAGTGAATAGTGCATACACATTACACATAATACACAAAGAGTTGAAACATAACTTTAGATAATAGTGTTTATAATCAAAACATAGTGATAGTGAATAGACATAGTAGTCCACAAAATTCATCAATTTGATATAACTTATAAGTACTACCCAGTATTCATTAACTTGAGCATGACGAACCTATAACACAAGACATACATGTTTGTTATTAACAAAATTTCTTTGTTGTAGCATCAATATCTACGATTTTTAAAATATGATCGTATAGCCCTAAATAAAATATAATATGTACAGTATTTGTGTGTTTTTAGAAGAAAGAACTCCAAAACCATAAACCTAGAAAGTCAAAGAAAACTTGGAATACGTAGGCCTCATTAGGAAAACCTGAAGGTGGGAACCTCACGCGTATTTTTTTAAATCTTTTGTGGAACAGAACTCTTAAAAACAGTAAACAGCGGCTTTTCTCTATGAATATAAATGCTATTGACTATAGTATTTATTTGATTTATACCTAACTTGATCACCAAGAAAAAATGTCTTCAAACCAAAAGAAATATAATAGTTACTGAATAAATTTCCAGCTTAAATTCAAAGAGAAATAATTGTCAGTATACACAGGAATAAGGACCTTATCTTCCCAGAGAAGGTTCTAGATAGAGCGAAAAACAGTGTATCAGGTGTAATAATTATATATTTTTTTGTTGCAAAAGCTATCTCTATTATTTATCTTCAACTTCAATTTATTATTATTAAAAAATCCACCAATAGATGGTAGTAAATGCATTAAGATAATGTAGGCCTATTTTTAATAAACCGGTGCCATGGCTAGGAAATGGGACCTTATCTTCCACATATCCGAATAACAAACATTAATTTTGAGTTGATGTTCTTTTGCTGTGACTTTAACATCTGATAACGACACAAGGAATACAATGGGCCTACTACTCATAATACAATAAATCCGGATATGTCAAAATCACAAGATCTCCCTGAAGAACTAACACCAGCTGGTTCATCGTATGAGCGGATGAAATATTTGTTTGAAAAGATAAGACCATACTGCTCAGACAAGTCAAAAGATCTTTTATGCTTTAAACCCCCAAAAGCTAATCTGGTTATAGAAGACACAGAAGGTGGCAATGATGACATAGATGCACCAGAGCCATTTAGGAAAAGAAGTAAAAAGGCTGCCCAAGCACAACCACCAACTACCATCAGGGGCAGTGGGAAGCCCTAAGGGGAAGGATAAAGGATCATCCATCACCTATTGAAGAATGTACTACTATAGATTAATAAGAAGAAGAATGTTGATAATAAGTATGTAATGTTATACAGTATGACTAAAATTTAGAAATAAATAAAGTTTTGATATTAGTAAAGACACACACACAAACATGTAACATGAAATTATTAGTAAATTTTTTTCATGAAGTTCACTTTTCCTGATAAAATCATGTTCACTTGTAAATAGCCCGCTTTCTAATTCCCTTAATACTTTCTAAACTATTTCAGATACATTGTTAAAATCAGCACAGAAAATCTTGACTAGGTGAATGCAATTTCAATTAAAATGATGACAGCATATCAAATATACTGATATTTAAATGTCAGTAAATATTAACTTCCATTTTCTCAAAACTACTGTTACATAAATTTTAATTTTAATAACTTTTCAACAGTTGAAGATATAAAAAACTAAAAACACCATTTTATTCAGCGGGGAATTCTGTACAAAGAAATGTTACTAACTCATTTTCAGTCTGGAGAAGATAAGGTCCCTTTTGGGCGTTTTGCTACTAACATTGTTTTTGCTATTTCCTCGATTTCCTCGGTATTTCCTCCTACTGTTCGTGTGAATGATAAACTAAGAAACATAGAAAGCTGAAACTTCGAACATCTACTAAGTGAAACTACATTACACTATAAGCACCTTAAATTTATTTATTTATTTTAAATCAACAATCGAGCATATTTATTTTTACTTTCACATCCATTTAGAGCCTGATGCTTTAGACCATGTGAATGCATATTAGAGAAACTCTAAAACCAAGAAATATAGAAAGATGAAATTACTTGTCTGGGGACTACGTACTTAGTGTAAACCTAGGCTGTCAAACTTGAGCGTATTTTTTAAAATTTTACATATATTTATAGCTTTATACGCTTGATAATCGGTGTGGGTAGCTCCATAGTCAATGAATCTAGAAAGTTGAAACCTGATGGGTAGCTCCATAGTCAATGAATCTAGAAAGTTTAAACCTGATGGGTAGCTCCAAAGTCAATGAATCTAGAAAGTTGAAACCTGATGGGTAGCTCCAAAGTCAATGAATCTAGAAAGTTGAAACCTGATGTGTATCTTCAGTGAAGTCTATTTACTTATCTATATATATATATAAGTAAGTAAACTTATATATAGTAAGCCTGACACTTTATATATTTAGACAATCAGCAGAAAAAAATAGAAAAAATTGGCATAGTCTTACGCATTTAAAGGAATACTATGGGTACACTAAAGAGAATATTTTGTTTACCTTTACATATATTATAAATTTGACTTCTTAATCCGTGTTGCCACCAGTGTGGCTATCTCTTGAATCACAAACTATAGAAAGGGAAAATTTGTTATTTGTTTTTATGGAGATTTGAGAATAGCCACACCTGTAGTTTTATAACTTTCAAATATTGCGATCCTTACACCTATGACTAGGTGACCTGTATAAAACCAAGAAAAATAGCAAGCTTATACTTGGCACTGGCTTGCGTATATACTTAGGAAAATTTTAGGGTTTGTTTATCTATGGCGTATTTTATGTTAATTTACAAGTATTTCGCCCTAAGCCATGTGACGGTCTTTGAGAAAGATGTACAGAAAGATGAAACTTTACACTTTGTACTTAGTGAAACCTCCGAGCATGCATCTTGGACGTATTATTTTAAAGCCTAGTGCCTTAAACTGTTTTACCATTACTGGTGAGCCTGAAGACTTAAATAACGAGAATACCGGTTTGTAATACTAACAATGTATCCAATATTGGTCTAATATCAGTGTTTGCTGTTTAGTTCAGTGGTGATTCGTGTTCTACCAAAGAAGCGCCGGCCATTTGCAACTAGTTAAAAATAAAGGGGAATAGTACATTTTTTATTATTTTATGGAAAATTAGGTACAGTACATCCCTAGTATTTCTGACGGTAATAAAATCAACGGAAAATAAAATTTGATTTGATACTACAGTCACCCTTTATTGAGACTAGCTTTATGTTCCAAAATATAGGCCTACCGTTTAAGAACTTTATTCCCCAAAATATTGATAAAAACCTTATATTATATTAGAGCAAAGAGTTGAGGTCAAGTTCTAGAAATAGAAACAAATTATTCTAGTAGAACATGAATCCCTACGTATCATCATCATAAACGGTTGTACAGTACCTTTAATATGAATTGTATGCACTATTTGTTATTAACTATGCATTATGCATAAATTTAAACCCGGCGCAAAAAGTATAGAATACTAAGAACTGCACACACAGCCAAAGTAAAGCATTAAAAACAGCGGGCTAACATTTTATGTTTATAGGTAACGCTCTATTACTACATGGCTAGAAACGTAATGTTAGAAAGCAAACGATGAAAGAAAATCTTAATATAAAAACACTTTAAAAAAATGTTAAGAGGCGGGAGTTGCTTTGGAAGTTGTCGGGGTGGAAATAAAGTAGAGTGGAGGATTGTTATTTCTACGTATTGCTGTGATATTCATTCTGGTCAGTTGGTACAGTTGGAAAAAATAAAATAATGGATGTTGCTGAAGCAAGATGACACAAATTAATCGATGAGAATAGTATGTAATAAAAAAGATTTCAAATTGTTTAGACATCCCTGTAAAAAACATGTTTTTTATTAATATATTTATTGCTAAACTTATAAATAATAGCTTCATGTTATCCCCTTGCTAGCGAGCTAGACTGACTGAGCGGCCACCGCATATTGGCAAAGTTAGTGCCAACATTTGCGGATAGAGGATGTCATGTGGTCATCACAACGAACCCTCCAGTTGTTAACCTCAGTTTTTTTTACCATCAAAGCCGCTACTTCTTTATTTAATTCGATCCTCAACTGTCCTCACAAAGCTGAGGTAGCCTGTTTCAGATCTCGTGTTTCACAGAAAAATCTGGAAGAACTGGATATCGAACCTGAAACCTCTGGATCCGTAGCCAGGAATAATGTATTATATTATATAAGAGGTGTATTTTGAAATACAATCACATAGCTAAGGTATGTATAACTGGAACTTCTTGGTACTGAGGGTCTTGGGACCACTATAGTCACGCGCTAGAAGGCAACAAGATTGCACAAGAGTGAGTTGCTGGAAATGGGTTGGTCGGTTGGGTAAACTTGTAGTCAGTTACCCGAATGTGTTTAATCGCAAATGTTTTCCATATGTTGACTATCACCGTGGTTTTGCCATCCCCCCATACACGCTCATGCGGGTGCATTTCCTATGTTATCTTCCTAAACAAACCGCTCTCAAAAATGTTCAACTTGTGGCACACTGAACAAGGCACTAAAACTGTCAAGGCACACCATCAGTTTTTTAAGGAGGGATGTTATCATTAAATAACTAGTAAACATATTAGGAGTGTATTCAATAGCTAGAATTTTATTAATTGTATTAATTTTGAAAATAATTTGGTTCATGGATTTAAATATAGATTTATTTTTATTCTTCAAATCATTTCTCACTTCGTACCTTTCTCCAAACTCTCTGGCCACACATGCTGAACCATCGCGGCACACTGATTGAAAAACGCTGCCCTAAGCCCTTCCCCGTTAGTAATCTTAATTTTGAAAATATTAATTACCCGCTTCGGGGATCGCATGGTCTAATCTCGCTCGTTGAAGACTTTTCGAATCCCGGTTGGATATTGGCTTACTGAGAGTATATTTGTCAAAATGGTTTCCCACTTCCCCTTTACGCAAAATATGGTACATTTCCTCTAAATTATACTTGCTTCGTTCCTACAATATTATAGTACTGAATATACATACGTATAGCCCGTACAGTAAATAACGATTTTATTCAATATTTACTGAACACGCTGTTAAAATTGTCTATAAGAATTAATGTAATCATATAATATTTTTTATAGTCTAAGCATTTTCAAAAACAATTGGCATAAGGAATATAAATATAAATTTTCTGAACAACTTATATAGTATCTGCTGACTAACCAACTAATTTAATTTTAGAACAAACACATCAACCAGCTCCGGGAAGTCAATTTATCACCATATTAGGGAAATATCCTCACAATGTCACCAAAGGTTTATCAACCATAGCAAGAATCGAACATGGGACCTTTTAACTCAGTAGACAGACGTTCCACCCACCAATCCAGCTAAAGGGTAGTGAACCCCTCTAATATATCTCTTCTATTTATTTTTTTACACGCGCCAAACTAGCCGTCAAGACTATCCACATTTAATTGTTCTAATAGGGTGGGAATGAGGCGGGTAGAGCTTAGATTAAATGTACCCACATTCATGTGGAGGTAGAGTAGGAAACAATTTAGTAAAATTTATCATCAGTAAACCAGGAAGAGATTCGATCCCCCATCTTCTCAATCACCAGCAAACTACCTCGTAGTATACACGGGCATTTCAAATTGAGAATTTATAGGAAAGAGTTCCATTTTTTAGAGTAAAAGAAGTGTACTATGCATAAAAAACAAAGCTTCAAAAAAAATTGTCTCAGCTTTTTTGTCCCTCGAAGAAACATCATCTCCGGTAGCAACAACTCGCAATGACTTTGACACTGATAAAAGAGGTTTCTTGTTTCCCCCGAGGAGTTTTAAAGAGAGAGAGAGATAGAATCACGTATCGACACTCTATGTTCTGATTGAATGATGGTGTACGCCTGTCAGAATACACTCTTCCCTGATGGAGGTAGGCCCTAACCTAACCCAATCTATTCCCTGGCGGGCCGTTTGAAACGCCGGGACAGGTCTCAATCAAAGTACACTCCAATTACTATATGAAGAACCTTATCTGACAGCTAGGAAAGTTAGTAAAACTACTTAAACATATTTATACGTCAAGTCACGTAATCTACGAGTGTCATTTTTTATAGACATAATGCCAATATTTTAAATAACACCCGTAAAATAGTAAAATATTTACAACGTTGGCCGCAAAAAATATGTCTGTATTTCCTCAAAGGTTCTTTCTATAAATATTGATTGTAGATTTCTCTTGTGGGAAAAAAACTTACATAAGGTATTTATATATGTTTATTTATTAATTTATATTTAAAATTATTTATTTATTAATTTGTACTTATTTATTTGCTTGTATTTATATTTATTTATTTATACATATATTACCTTGTACATATAATACCCTATATAAATATTTATACATACTTTTTATATAAATATATAATATAAAGTATTATATATACAACGTTATTTATATATATCTGTAGTAAAATTGTTCTCTCCTTACTCCCCATCCGGGCTTTGTGCATATTTACACCAACAGGGTAGGAACGAGGAATGAAGAATTTATAAGAAACCTGCCCACATTTATGGGTAGAGATTTGGAGTAAAACTCAATGCACCAGGATAGTATTCGAGCCCCGACCTCCCCAGTTACCAACAAATCAAACAAGACGAAACAATACCCTTGTTCACGTGTTCAAAGGCGTGAGTTACAGGAATAAGTGTAGTTTTGCTACGTTAAAGAAGTATTAGTATATAAATGTCCCTAAAAAATACTCACTCGTTAATTAACTATCAACATTATCAGATACTTTGAACTATAACAAGTAAGTAAATAACTCTTTGAACACATCAACGTCAAAAATCACTAGATTGATTTCTTATAAATTTTTAGATATAGTTATCAAAAGCTAAAAGTTTCCAAAAACAAACAGATTTCACTTTAGAAACATCATATTTTCACCCAATAACACTAGTCCAGCGAAAAATAGTTTTTTTTTTCAAAACCTGTTAAAATTGAGTACAAAAACCTTAGTCTGACAGATTTATTACTATTCAAGTATGTAACAAATGGCATTGTTGGGCACGTGGACTAAACGTTAGTATCGTTTAATGTGAAAAGGGCTAGGATAGAATTCTGACCTGGGGTACTGTGTGTTTATCCTAAATTGTTTCCCAATCTCCCTCGACGAAAATTCAGGTACACTTAATTTAAATTCTACATTGCTCATTTATACCTAATAATGATTTTATTTTTTTACATCTGGCACCCTACTACCCGTCTGGACTATCCAACTGTATTAGTGTATTTAAATGGGGATAACCCGGAAAGGTAGTAAGTAAAAAATGGTGCAAAAAAGTATCAAAATCTCTTAGATAAAAAGTTCTTATTTCATTTAGTTGTGTTTTTAATTCTAGCTAATAGAGCAATCAAGGCGTCAGAGATTAAACGAGGTCAACAACAGCCAAACTACGTTCTGGACAGCCCTGGACCACTGTTTTATCTCTACGAGATGCGCAAGCAGCCCTGCTGTTTGTAGTAATCTACGTCCACCCCTCCTCTCCCTCCCTACCACACACCCCCGAAACTCGAGTATGGTAATTAACAAGTGAGTAACGAATGAAACAGACCGGATGTGCGCCGGAGACAGGAAGTACTCTCTGCGCCATCTTGTGTCCAGGGGGAGTAAGATGGCCGCCGGCCTAACAGCTGAGATATACGCCAACAATATTAGACAACACTGACGACTCGCTTCTGTTTAGATTTTAAAAACAGCATCGATGGGTACGCGAGAAAGGGCGTGAACCTCGTAGGGTCTGGTTCATCGATCACAAAGAGGTAGGGTTCAAATCTCTGCCGGATGCAATGAGAAGGGTATCGCCTTCTATGGTTTTACATTCTCCTTTCACGCAAATTCGGGTCAGATTCCTCTTAGCTCCTGCCTCACTCCTACCTACACCAATAACGTATAGCCCTTTTCTCCGATAGTATTTAGTAGCGTGACTGAGCCTCACTCGTACCTACACCAATAACGTATAGCCCTTTTCTCCGATAGTATTTAGTAGCGTGACTGAGCAGAGTGGCAGAAGCACTGCCAGTACAAATCCATGTTTTCTTCTATGAGTTCAACAATAAAATGAACTTAAAAGGACGAAGTAATCGCATCTGTTTTATTACGTAAGATAATTTATTTTAAAATATGGTGTCATGGGAGCTAGGTTCACCCACTGCTTTCACCAAAACTAGAAAATAGGACAGTTATATGTGCTATTTAAAAAAATAAGGAAAGATGAAAACACATTTTACACATTTTCGCACATCAGTATAATCATTTAAGTAAATAAGAAAAGTCGAAAACACTTTTTCCAAGTATTTTCACACATCAATAAAATCATTTAACTAAATAAGTAAAGATGAAAAGACATTTTCCAATTAGTATTTTTGCACATCAATAGAACAGTACTTTAGCAAGTAATTACATAATAATCTTGAATCCCATAGAGCCGGTAGCATCTTTATCTCAACAATAAACATCTCCACATCTAAACTCTCAAAATATTGTTGGCATGCATGACATTTTCTAATAATCTATAATCTTGCAATGGCTAGTCTAACATATTATCAACACGTGTCTCGCTTTCGAAAGAGCCGCGCATATTTCTGCAGTCATATGAAGCACGGCCATTTGAAACAATGTATTTACACTGACCGCGTTGTAAGAAATCTCGCGGCGTGTCGCGAGGACAGCCGCGCTGCTAAATACGCTCGTGTAAATATGGCCTTAGGCTTGATTCACACATTCACCGAAAATAGAGAGCCAAATATGTTTGAATGGCGCAGTAATTCACACAATCGCGGAAATGTATGATTACCCATGATGCTTTGTAATGCAAACTAAAAACATCTAGTTATCGATGAATTTTATTTTATACGGGATACACAAATCTATTATTGTAAAATAGATGTTTCCAAATTTTAGTATATGTTCTTGACACGTGCCAACTCATCAATACAAACTGTAAATGTGATGAGTTATTTCAAATCACCTCACAACAGTCGAGGCAGCTGTCTGCTAGTGACTTGATCTGTGAAAGCATGCGCACTGATTGAGTTAGATTAACTTTGAAGATAGAATGTGTCTCCCAGACAAAGGCTGTCAAGTTGAACCAACAAGGTTGAAACTAATTTAACTCGAGCAGAGCAGATCAAGTTGATGACAATGAAATATTGTTATTGATTTAGAGATAACCATGTGACCACGCATCTGCAAAACTTCTGTTTTTCGGTGGCCGAACGAATTCACAGTACATCTGGCTACTCCAATAAGAAATTCAAAACTTGGATTATTATTATTATTATTATTATTATTATTATTATTATTATTATTATTACTATTATTATTATTATTATTATTATTATTATTATTATTATTATTATTATTATTATTATTATTATTATCACTTTCGTAAATTAGTTAAAAGTACTTTGATTATTGACAGAGCCAATTGGATGAACTCAATAGAAAATAGTATTAAATGCAAACCTAAAGAATTTTGGAAATTTGTAAAAAATAATCTTGTGAATAAAGTTTTCCCGTCTAACCTAGAAATTAATGGCAAGATTATAGCGGATTCTTTATTAATTGCTAATGAGTTTGGGACCTACTTTCATTCCGTTTATAATTCAACCTTTCCTGTCTTACCCTGCCCCGTTATTGAAACTAGCGCGCCCTTGTATCCATGCCACATTACACCCTTGAATGTTACTAATGCTATAAAAAAAATTAGTTCTTCTATATGTGCCGGTACAGATGGCATTCCAAGTTTTATTGTTAAAGGCTGTGGCAGCATTTTCAGCCCTATGTTAGCCTATATCTTTAACATTAGCTTATCAAATGAAACTTTTCCTCTTGCATGGAAAAAATTTGTTGTCATACCTATTTATAAAAAAGGGCTAATAACAAATGTTTGTGATTATAGACCAATTTCTCTCTTAAACACTTTCTCCAAAGTATTCGAGAAAATCATACATGAGCATACTTTCCACCACCTTAAAAATAAACTTTCAGATAATCAACATGGCTTTATAAAAATAAATCTACTGTCACTAATTTAGTATAATTTCTTGGGCATGTTGCCCCTCAAGTCTATGCCCAAGGTCAGGTTGTTGCTATTTATTTTGACCAAAGTAAGGCATTTGACTTATGTCAGCATAGTATTATTTTCTCTAAACTTGGTAATTTTGGCCTTTCTCACTCATAAGTGGATTGATTCCCACACCTCAAATACATTTTTAGCTCCCTGTGTCATACCACAAGGTTCTAATTTAGGTCCTCTTCTCTTTAATGTGTTTATTGGTGACATTGGTAAATATTTGAACTCTTCTAGTTATTTACTCTTTGCTGATGATGTAAAATTATTTAAAACTATCAAATCAATTGCAGATTGTATAGATTTACAAAATGATGTAAATGGTATTCTACAATGGTCTTTGGAAAATGGAATGTCTATCAATAAATCTAAGACCAAATCTATATCTTTCACTAGAAAAACTAATCCTTTCTTTTTTATTTATAAATTGGGCAGTGAAAACATAGTTCGCATCCTTTATATTAATGATCTTAGTGTTCTCCTAGATAACAAACTTTATTTCCACTATCATGTTGACCATGTCATTTCCCAGTCATTGAAACTACTTGGGCTTATTAAATTTATTACTTCATCATTTAAGAAAGTTGACTGTTTTTTATGTCTGTATTATGCCCTGGTTAGATCTAAGTTAGAATATGCTACTGTTGCTTGGAATTCCATTACCTTAACTGACTCTCTTAGGTTAGAAAA
>CABFWB010002012.1:58587-78504 GCA_902151455.1 Timema bartmani
CCCCCTCTTGCATTAAATGTCACACGATTCGATTTAAGGTAGAAATGCCCGACATACGGCCCTGCAAATGGAATTTCTCCTGTTCATGTAAGATAAAGACAATGTGAACTTTATTTTAGTGGTTTGTACGTTAGATTGAAAATACTACTCGTGTAGAACGTGTAGACTATTCATAAGTATAAAACGAACTATCACGACCAATTCTTAATAACCAGCTTGTTTAGTCCAAACTCCTTAATGTAAATACTACTTCTCTTTTCGTTTTGCTGTAAATGCAGGTTCGAAGAAAATATCAATGTGATGTATGTTGTTTTATGTTTAGTTTTTTTCAAATAACTGTTTATAAATTATCGTGTCTCTTTCAAAACATAGAAAAGTAGATAGCGAGTTTCGAGTTTTTAATGAGAAATAGCGTATGAATTAGTGAAAAACTCCATCTTTATTAAAATGTGCAAGGAAATATTTGTATGCATTTGGTAGTACCTACATTGGTAAACAAACGTTCTCAAGAATGAAGATAATAAAATCCAAGTAGCCCTACCGCATCACAGACGAACAACTGCATGCACTACTGTGACTGTGTATTCAAACTTATTCCAGATATCAACACACTGTCCATTGAAATCGAAGCTCATAAATGCCACTAAATTGGTGAGTTCGTATATATAGTGCATATATGATTAATTAAACGTATTTATATTTCTTGATAAAATTATGTTTATAAAATTATTTAAAATAAATTTAGTCTAAAAGAATATTGAAGGGCTTCAGGGTAGTTTGGAATTGAATGTACAGTAATTATTATGTGTGCCGTTAAGTGAACAAGAAGATTAATTACAGGTATTGTACATATGTATATAATGGAGCATGAAATTTAACTTCAATATATTATATCATATATCTTACAGTTCTCATTTTTTAAGCGTCAAAAATAGTTGAGAGGGGGTGAAGGTATCCGGCCAGTTTAAAATTTAAGTTGAGCACCTCTGATTTAAGTCATTAATCTCGCAATAGACAGGATTGCTAGTAATGAGAAGGTCAAGGTTCGAATCCTGGCTCCACACACTAGGATTGATTCATAACTGTTATTTTTTTCTCTCCTCTCTTCTAGCTGTGCATTTTCTTTACACTACTCTCCCAATCCTCGTCCCTTGCTGTTGAACAAATAAATAAATTAAGTTAACTTAATTCAAATAAAGACACCACAACTTGTGTCCTGGATTTTTCCCCAAACGGTTTCCCTTCCTCCCTCCACACAACCGCTGGTATATTTCATCTAAGTTCTGCCTTTCTCATCCCCTTCCCACAATTGTAAATATCCGGACTACCCGGACGGGTAGTAAGACGCGGGGTGCGGGAGAGAAATAAAACTTGGCCAAAGAGACGGACCAGCCCGCACCTGGTGACGAAATGAGTATCGTTTGAGCACGTCACATACTTGAAGACTTCCCATTCCCAACTCTTTTCTTTCGTTTTTTTTCTCTCTCTTATGAAAGAAGTGGAGCACGCACTCAAAGGAAGACTCTCTTCCATTAGAATATCTTTTGAAGCAAAAAAGGGTGTTGAAATTGTTCATCTTTCGGGCGGAAGTGCGTTTAGAGTAATGATAACTATCCTCAAGATGGGGTCAAGCACTGCCAACAAAAACATCTCAAGAAGAAACAAGCCGGTTGTGTCGTCATTCACAAGCTCGTGAAAAGGTATACCCAGTTTATAGTAGGAAGGAATGTCTGGAAGGTATTTTTTTCCTAACAAAATCCTACTATATTCTGATAGGGAAAAGGGCTTTTCATACATTCCTTCCTACCATAAACATAGTATAGGACGGTTCACACACCATTTCATCACAGAACAGGATCGTATCCTCACCTAATTCATGACTATGTCCTCACAGAATAGAGGATAAAAGACTAAAGGGTGCAGTGGTGGATTCAGAGTATGGGCACCAGGGAACGCGCCCCCTCCTGTCAAATTTCAGAGAATATCCAGCAATCCTTTGAATTCCCTCTAGCGACTAAAAAAAATGGCATTGTTAACAGATGAAGCAAAAACACATATATCCTGTTTTTCAATCCAATACAAAGGTACTTCATGGAGAGTTGGAATTAAGGAGGGCATGCCACCACGAGGGGGAACTATTGGTATCATGGTTCAGAATTACAAATTTAGAAACATTTTTAGTAGATAAAATAAAATAAAACATAAATGATAATGCCCATCCAAACTTAGGAACATTGCATACCCAGAACATCAGCTGGGTATTCCTCCGGAGAAACTTGTTGGCATTTATTTGTCACAACTAAAGCCAGAACTGTGGAGATAGTACGCTAATCCTTCGAATCCTACTATTATATTTCCTATTGTCAGACTTCAACTCCTTCATAAATGGCTAATGTATAGCTTATTAATTAGTAATAACAAATTTACTGCAGTAAAATGCTCCACTATAGATTTCTTCATGGGAAGCTTCTTTGATATTGTGAATCTGTATTTAAATACATTCAACAATCCAAATTACAATTTTAAATTCTAAATAGTAAATAAAGTATAAAATATTGGTGTAGTATTATAAGTTTTATTTTGAAGCCGGAGTCTGAGTCGGTACATTTTTACCGTCTCCAAATCCACAGCCCTGATTACTGTAGGACCTATATCATTGACTCGGTATAGCCCTGTCCTTCGTTTCAAAGTGTTCGCTAGTTTCACGGAGTATATTATTTTTGTACTGAAATTAAATTTGGCGATGGAAGAGATTCGGGTAATTAATCAAGTTCAATTTAAATTTAAATATTTTACCATGGGCCTAAAATTTCAGTGTTCGGCTATGGATTAAAATGCATACATTTCTTTTGTTTAGTAAAAGTGACCAACGATATTTTTTTAATAGTACAAATCTAAGTCGATCAGTGTTGTAATAGCAGGGGAGGGGGGCTTTCTCCCCTTGTGAATTCATTTATGTTCCCCTCCTCCCAATAGGAATAAAATCGCCATCTCTCCTGGAATAAATTTGCCCTTCTCAAGATTATTTTCCTCCCCTCTGATATAATTTAAAATTAAGGTGGAAAATGGTTTTGTATCAAACTCCAAATGGTTTCTAGAAGCATCTCATTTGCTAAACTTTTTTTTTAGCGTATGGTTTTAGGCGAAAACCACATCAAATATCTTCAAGAGGCATTCAATGCTTAAAATTTCCAGAAGAACACATTTCCAAATAATATCTGAGAGCATCCAATTTTCCAAAATTTGCTGGAAGAGGCGCATTCTTAATATCTTCAGGATATATCAAGGTGAAACCACTCCAAATAGCTTCTAGATGCATCCAATATTCAAAAATTTCCCGGGAGAAGACCATTTCATATAGCTTAGGGATCTAATTTTCCAAAATATTCCAGATAAAAGACCCCTCTAAATAGTTTATAGGAACCTTCAAATTTCAAAAAAATGTATGTAAAAGGACCACTCCAAATAGTTTATAGAAAGTATAATTTAAAAAAATAGTTCAGGTGAGGGCCACCCCAAATATCTTCTGGAAATATCCTGTTTTCAAATATTCACCTAGGGTCCCCAAGCCCCCCTTTAGCTTTTGGGGTCTAAGCGCCTCATAGCCCCTTTTTATTTGCTAAGCTAATTTACACACACACCCCACCCCCCAGACAAGTAAGGTTTTGCCTCCCTTGAAGTCAAGTATAACAAAGAAGGGGGGTGTGGGGGGCGGGGGGGCTTTTACCCTGGTACCAGGCCTGGTTTAGGCGGGGGGCGGGGGGCGTGTTTTTACCCTGGTACCAGGCCTGGTTTGAACACCTGGCGCACCTCATGGAGTCAATTCTCGATACAAAAATCTGAAAAAAGTCTACACGCAATGGAAGTTTATAGATTTGCGTCTGTGTTTTCAAACATTGAATGCGTATTAGAAACTCTCTCTTGTGATACCACTTACTACTTCAACAGAAGAGCTAGCTTTTAGTTCGTTTGGAAGAATTAAAACAATGGACCAGGGAAGATTCAATGTTTTGACTATGATTAGTATAAATAAAATATTGAGGTAGTCCTTGAAGAGGTTTTAAATATATTTTCCAAAAAACAGAAAGTGTCTTTCATTACTGATTTTTTGACCATGGTTATTTAAAAGAGGTTAACTTTTAAAGATGAGCATATTGTATTTTAATAAAAGAAGGGAACTTTTATTTGTTTCCGAAGGTGCTCCTATAATGGAAATTCCTCATACCTCTTGAATATTTTGTACAGTCCTATCCAAGACCTCCAGCTCAACTTTAGGACAGCAACGTTCGGTGGATGAGTTGACCGTTTCTACAGTAGATTAAACTAGTTAAAAATGTTCGTAGTACTTCAACATTCTGTGTCTAGTAAATCCTCGTAAACCCTCCTCATTGTAAATATGACGCTCGGTGATACTTGATTGTGTAGAGAAACTTAAAGTGAAACAATGATGGCAACTATCAAGAAATAACTAGTGAAGTAACTACTAGAAAATGTATTACGAGCATTTTTTATCCTTGTTTTGAGATTAATGAATGCAAGACCGTAGCCAAGCGAAAATGTCAGTGAGGGTTCTGTTTCGGAGAGCAGTGCCTCTCAACTGCCACAGGCAAAGAAATGTTTCAAATATTAAATGACTCTAGAAGTTATCGGGAGTTTAATGGCAGGTATTAAATAATTCAAGTGCTATCAATTTGTTTAACATTTAGAAACTTACATAGCGGAGTTCAAAAATGTACATTGAACACTTCTTAAATAATTACATAAGTGATGGCAAAGGTATAAGTGATGAATGGGCCCTGCCCTATTAGAATTATTATTTCTTCTGGAATGAATTCCCCCCTCTTTTCTAGATTTAATTCACTTCCTTCTTATATTTTGAAACATAATACGTTCAGAAAAAACTTCAAATAGCTTCTTAAGACATCGAATTAAAAAAATATATCAGTTGAAGAGCGTTCTAAAGATCTTATAGAGAAGTATATTACCCAAAAATTATTCCAGGCGATGATCTCTCCTATATCGGCATTATATTGACAAATGTTTTCCGGGGGAAGGGCCTCTGAAATTCCTTAGGCTTGGTAGAAGGAGAGCAAGAAGTCTCTCAAACCCCTTTTTTGGCTAAACAAGGCACACCTCCATTCTCCACCCCATTTCCATAAATAATGTTTCGCCACCATTGACCCAACTTGGATAGTTCCAAAGATTATTTATTATTTCTATAATTAAGTTAGATTTAATCATTTGTGTTTGGATAAAAGGTTGAATTACCCCTGCCTACATATTTCAAAACTTTACACTATTCTAATAAAGACATTTCCAACATGGCAAAATGTATTGAAAAATACTTTTGCGTTTATAACTCTAAAAGACACAGATGTATTGAAAAGGGTGACCAATGGCCGGGAGGGGGCGGGTAGGGGGGATGGGACAATTTGTGCCCCGGTTAGTAGCCCAGCTATTCTGACAACCCTGCTTATATTAAGATTCACATAGGAAGACACATTTTGGCAGTTAAAAAGGTAACATAAAACAATTTTCACATAGATACTTATACGTCAAATCGTGTAATCTCAGCATTCGCATTTGATTATATTATTTATACCTGTAAATCAACATTAATAATATAATAAAATATTATCGATTCATACCACAAACAAATATGTTTTTATTTTATAAATGACTCTTCCTACTAAAAATGAAAGAAGATATTGTTTTTTTTATTTACTGGAATTCGAAGTGCTAACGTAAAAAAAAAAGGTAGCTTCCTGGTTATATTTATTTTTGTTATGAAACGTCCTCATGTCCACGTGTCATGAGTTTATGAAACACTTGGTAGAAAATGTACTTAACATAAAAATAATCTTGAGTGGTTAAAAAGTCACTGCAGTCACTAATCTCATATTTACCAAAATATAAATGTTGTTTTGGGCCAATACTTGTCGACTTGATAATAAATATGCTCATCTTTGCGCAGAACCTCTAGGGGAGCATCACAAGGAGTATCAGTACCTCCTTTGAGAACTACTGTACTTAACTACTAATACTTTTAACATACAATACTTGTATGGTATGTATTAGTTTTGAAACAAATCTCAATATAGTCTATCGTAGCTTGGAACACAATTCTCGAAAATCAGTCATCAGTAAATAGCTCTTAAATGAATTTGTCTTTTGAAAAACAAGTACAAGGTGTTATTTACTCGCCACATAACTATTATGAGCAAAATTATTTCAGCAACCGTATATTTGAAAAATTTGAAATGTCCAAAAAGACCATCAGTACACTAAGCTTAATTTTAAATCCAGAACCAATATCACTATTTCGCCGTGAGGTATGACCGTATGAAAAAACTCCATGGCGTGAGCCTGCAAGTGAGCTATACCGACCATGGAACCGCCGCCGTTAGCGATGATAGTGCCAACATTCGCGGATACAGTGTGTCATGTGGTCAGCACAATGAACCCTTCGGCCACTAATCTCAGTTTTCTAAACCGGAACTTCTACTTCTTTATTCAAGTAGCTCCTCATTATCCTCACGAGGCTGAGTTTGACCCCGTTACAGACCAACTGCTGGAAATAAACATTCTGGAAGCACCGGGAATCGAGCCCAGTACCTTTGGATCTGTAGCCAGAAACTTTGACCAATATACCATAGAGGTGGCCTGAAGTTTGGACGAAATACATAAAACCATTTTGGCTGTGGCCCATTTACAGAGGGATAAATTTATTGTAAACCCACTTTTTTAGTTCAGTGGCACGTAAAACGTTATTATTATAATCTCTTGGTAAAGAATTTTCCCGATCACAATAGTTTATCTGTATGAGAAAGTAAGCACACTTTACTATCACAATAATATAGTGCGTTGTGTTTGTGTGTCTTACCTGTTGAGCAGTGACCTCAGCTCCCTCATCACTGCCTCGAGCAAGAAGATCGCCAGACGTCGCGTCGTTTGGAAAAGTCTCAAGAAGAACGTTGGGATGTTTGACCCATTCCACCTCTCGTGGGAGAGAATAGAAAGAACCAATCTTCATCCGTTCTTCGCAAACATCAACCCCCGACCAAAACCTTTTCATGAATCGCCCAGTTCCTTTCAGATGAAAACCAAAGTGAACCTTTTAAACAACGCTGATTTTTTTGACAATATAGTTCGAGGTTAGTGGAAACAATAGACGGCGTTCAGCCATAGGTGGATAACATATCAACACATTGGAACTACGTTTCTGTCAGATGGTTCGTTGTTTTATTTGGAATACAAACAGATAATAAGTTCACTCAATTTTATGATTAGCTTGTATCCTTCGGCGATTAACTAATATACTAACGTAGAGTTTTTCTATTTTTACATTTGGTAGAGAATCACTTTTTAGGAGGTACCAGATGGAATGACACATATTATATATGACGAATGACTAAAGCAGTATACTAAGAAACTATTTCTTTCGTAAGGATTGCAAAACGTTGCCAAGAACCTATCGTAAGATGGTTTTCATTAAACAGCCGAGGCTGTAAGCTGATAATATGTGTGTGGGTGTATTTTTACAGTGTGGCAACTTATATTTAGATAGATCGTCTCAACCTAAATAATCTAACCCAGCTGGGTCGGGACAAAACTTATCACAGGCAATTAGGGGGATATATTATATTAGTTTTGTCTCAAACCTACATATATGTGTTAACGTTTCACTTAAAATATATATATTGTGTCCATGTCATCTGAATGATATGGCTGACTGCTAGTCTATATAATCGTTAGTCTCATGTGGTAACTTCAAATTCATATTTGTTGTTCAGTCGAAATAATTTAATGGTTGAATTGTATTTTGGTTTTCGAAAGGTTTATTAGACATATTTCAAGTTGTTCAAATAATAAGTCAAATTGAGTAGTTAACAAAACTAGTTTGAGCTTCCTGACAAGCCAAACACGTATTCGTACGTTTTATAACAGTTTTCAGGTAAAACAAAAGACACCATTAAAATGTTTCTTATCCCCGCCTTCTTAACCTTATGCAACACGTAAAAGGTCCTCATATGAGCGATTTTATTTTAAGTTCCCCTGGTTTTAGTTATATCACGAGCATAAATATATAACTTTTTATGTAGCCTGTGCATCACAATGTTTCCCTACAAGTTGTCATGATCTCAAAAAATCAATTCCAAACAAAACTATTAAATATGTGTGTAAAGTGTTTAATCATTGTCCACAAAACTTGTTAAAGTCTTCTAGTTTCAGTCTAAATACGCGGTTCAACGCTTCACTTGATAAGTGCTGACACTTGGTGGTAAAGGGGAGGACTCGTATATCCAACCAACGAACAGACCGTTTTATTTTATCGTCCAAGCTTGTCTCATCCCAAGTTCCGTACTTTGGGGAAATGTTTATAGCTCGGTGTACGTGGTCATCTGTTCGGGTTCCATCCCAGCTCACAAGATGTCGTTGCTGCTGCCGTTGGTACGAGTGGTCTTGGTGTGGTGGGTGCGGGTGTCACCGTTGGCGTGCAAGGTTGCCGACGCGGCGGCCCTGTGGTACCGTGTACCCCCAGAGCCTCCCGGTCCCCCACCTCCCGCGGCTGGGGCGCAGTAGATCACCTTCCTGAAGGCCTTGCGGAAGTTCTCCGAGAGGAAAGCGTACAAGATCGGGTTGACGCAGGAGTTCATGTAGGCGAGGACGTGGCTCACTATCTGGATCATCACGCTGGTATTGGTGATCTCGTAGAGGTTCACGCTCTTCAGCACGAGAATGATCTGCAAGGAGGAGCTTAGTTTTACTCAAACAAAGGGGCAGGGTTTGTTCAGATGAGAGTGAGGAAATGAGTGAAAGGAACACAGTGATAAGTAACAATTGAGAAACCACTCTCTTGGGAACCAGACTGGGATTATAATCTAGATCTTTTCATGACCCGCGATCCAATCTATTGGGTCTGATGCCTCGGAGCTGTGTGATTCCCCTCCCACCTTAGCTTCTGTTGACTTCCCCCCCACCACAACTCTCACTGACTCTCAATTTCTTAGCCTCACTGACCTCACACCCCTTACAATCACCGACCACCCTTCTTAGCTCTCATTGAACTCTTGTGAAATTCCCTCCCACCCTAAAAAAAGACCCGTGAGCCGGCAAAGGGATGCAGTACCTGGATGGGGAACCAGCAGACTGCAAAGATGGCGACCACTACGACCACCATGCGTGTGACCCTCTTCTTACCCCTTCGGCTCTCGGCTGACACGTGTCCTCCAGGGGTGACGCCCCTCCACAACCTCATCAGCATGCACAGGTACAAGCCGCAGATCAAGGCCAGGGGGATGACGTAAGAGGTCGCGAAGAAGATAGTCTAAAACAGAAGGTATGGGAACAAACTCTTAATGAGGGCAAATATAGCATTTTCTGTCTCACTTTGGGTCTATCTTGAACTCTGAGATCTTTTATATGTCATTCAAATAATTACCAACCGAATGATGAGATATTTAGGTTTGATCCCCAAGGGTCGAAATTCAGTCAGCTAAACATAGTTCATTCCTTTAAACACAAGGGTTATTTAACGGCTTTGTTTACTTTACACTTGATACGCGTTTTGCTGCCCGTTTGAGTTATCTGGTTAATACTACATTTCTAGGCTTTATGTTTATATTATCTATACGGGCTATCAATGTATTGGTACTTGTCCTAGTTCTCCATGTATTGCTACTTGTCCTAGTTCTTTATGTACTACTACTTGTTCTAGTTCTCCATGTATTGCTACTGTCCTAATTCTCCATGTATTGCTACTTGTCCTAGTTCTTTATGTACTACTACTTGTTCTAATTCTCCATGTATTGCTACTTGTCCTAGTTCTCTATGTACTACTACTTGTTCTAGTTCTCCATGTATTGCTACTTGTCCTAGTTCTTTATGTACTACTACTTGTTCTAGTTCTCCATGTATTGCTACTTGTCCTAGTTCTTTATGTACTACTACTTGTTCTAGTTCTCCATGTATTGCTACTTGTCCTAGTTCTTTATGTACTACTACTTGTTCTAGTTATCCATGTATTGCTACTTGTCCTAGTTCTCCATGTATTGCTACTTGTCCTAATTCTCCATGTATTGCTACTTGTCCTAGTTCTTTATGTACTACTACTTGTTCTAGTTCTCCATGTATTGCTACTTGTCCTAGTTCTTTATGTACTACTACTTGTTCTAGTTCTCCATGTATTGCTACTTGTCCTAGTTCTTTATGTACTACTACTTGTTCTAGTTCTCCATGTATTGCTACTTGTCCTAGTTCTTTATGTACTACTACTTGTTCTAGTTCTCCATGTATTGCTACTTGTCCTAGTTCTTTATGTACTACTACTTGTTCTAGTTCTCCATGTATTGCTACTTGTCCTAGTTCTTTATGTACTACTACTTGTTCTAGTTCTCCATGTATTGCTACTTGTCCTAGTTCTTTATGTACTACTACTTGTTCTAGTTCTCCATGTATTGCTACTTGTCCTAGTTCTTTATGTACTACTACTTGTTCTAGTTCTCCATGTATTGCTACTTGTCCTAGTTCTTTATGTACTACTACTTGTTCTAGTTCTCCATGTATTGCTACTTGTCCTAGTTCTTTATGTACTACTACTTGTTCTAGTTCTCCATGTATTGCTACTTGTCCTAGTTCTTTATGTACTACTACTTGTTCTAGTTCTCCATGTATTGCTACTTGTCCTAGTTCTTTATGTACTACTACTTGTTCTAGTTCTCCATGTATTGCTACTTGTCCTAGTTCTTTATGTACTACTACTTGTTCTAGTTCTCCATGTATTGCTACTTGTCCTAGTTCTTTATGTACTACTACTTGTTCTAGTTCTCCATGTATTGCTACTTGTCCTAGTTCTTTATGTACTACTACTTGTTCTAGTTCTCCGAATATTGCTAAACGTCTGGGCTCTTCAAGTATTAATACATTAACGTAGGAGGAAGATGCAAGGTGAGAGAAACTTATGTAGGTTAATAATTTGATGAACTAATGAACAGATAGTTGTGTGTGTTTCTGTACGTTTAGCATCAACGTTACAAATGACTAGATTAGGGTGTGTAATCTCATTATAATTGAAGAGCAACCACATTAGTGTAGAGAGAGTGTGATAAAAACCCATTCTTAGTGTCAATTTAATGGCATGCATTCACACGCACGAACACTTCTCATAGCCCTAATGGGCACGTGAATAAAGGCATCAGAATTGTCTAGTCTTAATTTCCGGTAGCGGGAAGAATAGGTTTCGAAGCCCGGCAGTGGTGTTTTTTCCTGAAGTGGTTTTCCAATCCCCAAACCACTTTAATGTGGTTACAATTCTTTTAAATTCTACCTTTGACCTTACCCCATTAGTGCAAATATATGGGTAGCTCTGATGGGGTAGTAAGACGCGTAACACGCATCTTATACAAGTGTAAATCAAATAATATCCTAAAAGAAGTATTAATCATAATCTTTTAAACTGGCTATACACAGTCTTTAAAATGTGGGTGTACGTTTGAATATTGAGTCAGTTTGAAAAATTAGGTGAGTGTGTTCACTAGGCCTTACCCTCCTTTTCCTCCTCCCTTTAATATCACTCAAAACCCTATAAGGCGTCTATATAAAGCTCTGGTTATCATACTTGATGAGCTATCAATGTTTGACGAGTAGGTCAAGATAGGCCACCTTAATCAATTTAACAGTGACGTCAATTGTTTACTCACATTTATTATTATTAATATCAAATCAAGAAGCCTACAAAGGATCAAACCATTTCATATTCCGCACACGTCATATATTACTTATCTTGTAACCTTGCGTTCTGAATAATGGAAAAATAACATCAAAGCATAATATAAAGAATTAAATTAGTGTATAGCTCAAACCATAAATAAAAATCAAACAGTAGATTATTTAAAAGCTGGTCCAACACCTGAGCTCAGTTGGTAGCTTGTCTGTCTACTGAGTTAAGAGTACTGAGTTCGATTCCTGGTGTGGAGATAAAGTATCATTGGTGAAATGTGTATTTCCCCTTTCACAGTGATGAATTAAATAAAGGCTGGGAGCTGGATGTTGTGTACTTACAAGATTTAAGTTAGCTTATGTATTGTGTGCTGATATAATTAGTCGGTTCAGAAAGTGCACGTTAAAAATACATACATACATACATACATACATACATACATACATACATACATACATACATACATACAGATACACATACACATACACATACACATACACATACACATACATACATACAGACAGACAGACAGACATACATGCATACAGACAGACAGACAGATAGACATACATACGATTATTACAAGACTGATTTAATATATGTTTATATACCAGGACGTAAGTTTCAAAATCTCACTTATAATTAATCATTTCTTAGTCTAGAATTATAAATAATATTGATAATTTACGAGTGATCTTATTTTATGCGCCTGTGTTTAAGAAAACAAATATTTTATATGAGTGTTTTTATAATCAAAACTAACCATAATGCTAACGTAACTGATTTTAATAACTTCCGTTAAAAATATTAAGTTTTATCTTACAATAATAGCTACATATTATATCTAAAAGTGTACAAACTAACAAGAATTTCTGATTACATTCCAATTCAATTGTTTGTTATAATATATACCGGCATTGATGATGTAAATATGGACCAAATTTCGGGTTCATTTAGTCTAGTAAAGGAGAGGGAGGGGTTTAAATCCCATCCGACTGTGCTGAGGGCGATTTAGCCTCAAATGGTAGCCCACTCTCTCTCCACGCTACTAAGAGTTAATTTCCTCACAAGTCTACCTCCCTACTCTTTATTCCGTTAGTGTAACTAAATGCACATAGTTTGGAAGGGTAGTAATACTCGGGGAAACATATTTAAAAAAGGAGTTTAATATGATCTTTTTGCCGACTCTTTTCGATAAGAGAGTTAATTCCGTGGAATAAGATTCCATCGCACTTTTTTTAATTGCTGAGAGCGTGATTTTAAAACCAAGTTATACAAACTTTCATTAATGCGATAAATACTTTTTTTAATTATCACTAGGCGGCTTCATTGCGAGCGTGTTGGCCTTTAAATAGACAAGCGTTATTTAATTAAAATTATCAACACGAAGATCTTAATTAGTAATGGTCATCCCCTAATTAAACACTTCGTTAGAAACTTAACCGTATTGTTTGTTGAGATAAACTGGAAGGGATCTTATTTTCTATTTTCAAAATAAAATTAATGGTATGACAAAATCGTATATATTTTATCACACAGTATATAATAGTGTGAAACACATGCAAATACAATTCATTTCTAAAAAAAGAGCCATTACGGAAAATATTGAATTTAAAAATCTCATCAACAGTAGATTACCCTTAATTTTAGGATAAAAATTATGATTTTTCCTGACGGTATGAAACCTCAAGTTGGGATAAAATCCATTCAACTACAACTAGACGGACAAACAGAATAACACCCACCCTTTTTTTTAGTTTGGGGGCACATGAAACCGTCTAGATCCATAATAACCTCGGGTTCCCAAATGTTCACCATTACAATACTCTCTCTATACGAACAACTATTTCACTAAGCCTGTTTCAAATAAATATTCTAACTATTTTATAGGATTTATTAATCACAAATTAACCCGCTTCGGTGGCCGCATGGTCTAACGCGCGCTGCTCTCACAGTAGACTAGACTGTCGATGACAAGGAGATCGAGGTTCGAATCTCAGTCGGGTGTACTTAGGGCGGTATTTCCAAAATTGTTTCCCACTCTCCCTCCATGCAAATGAGGGTAAACTTCAATAAAATATAACTTTCATCATCCCTTAAACTATTAGTGTAATTAGTACATAAAATTATAGCTCTATGGCCACGGTGTTAAAAAAAACCACAACTTTTTAGACATATTTTATTTATACCCGGCCTCTGGCACTCGTAAACATATTTATCCTGTTTTTGTTTGTTTATGTGTGGTTTTTTTTAGCACCGCGTCTTACTACCGGTTGGTTATACGCCTAAGTAAGAATTACACTAATCTGTTATGGATTAGAAAGGCTTAGTTTTAGAGGAAGTGAACCCACATTTGCGTAAAGTGAGCGTGGGGAAACCATTTAGGAAAAACCACCCTCAGTGCACCCGACCGGGATCAAACCCCGATCTCCCAGTCTTCGGCAGTCTAGTCCAAAATGAGATTAGCGCGTTATATTACACGACCACAGAAGTGGGTTTGCCACAGTTAACCATACTAGAGGGGTGGAATGAGGAGGGTAGAATTTAGAGGAAATATAACCTCATTTACGTCGAGGAAGAATGGGGTATTTGAGGAAAAACACTGGTGGGATGTTTGAGGTGTAGCGCCATTTTGTTGAAATTAAGCGGACTCATGAAAAGGAAACATTTACAGTGCCTCATTAAAAAAATGTCTCACTCAAATCACGCACCGTTTGGAAGTGACAGTAGCGCACAGCCATTATTATCCTCAACAAAATAGATAAAACTATCCGCCTTGATGATAAGGCACACCACACTGATCACTTTGGAAAGGTCAATGACGTAGTGGTTGAGGGTTTTTCAGACCCGTAAAGAATATTTTTACTGGCTCAAAAAATCATTCAGGTGTAAATGCACTTCATCAGATAGCCAAGATTCTCAATTAAATTCTCATCTACTTCCAACATTTGACGAGAGAAAGTAGCTCTACCTGCTAAATGGTTTGGTTTTAACTAACGGACATCTAACGTAGTGACTGACAGCTTCGATGTTTTCTAGTGTTCGAGAAATTGTTTTGGGCCTAGCGGCTTCTCTAATAGCTTCAAAGTCATCGTGTTTTGATTGCATGAGCTGATGACACAAGGTCATGGCGACTAGCAATGAAGTGAAGCCGATATTTTCGTCTAGGGGCTGAAGCACAATCATTGTTTTATACAAACAATTTCAGGTAAAACGTACGTTTCACACCAGACTATCGATCTATATCGACTAAATGTGATGGAACAAGGCACAAAATGAGGTCATCTGCGCCATCTGTATTTATTTAGACTAGTTAACAATCACACTAAAGTTGTATTAATTTGTGCTATTTAATGATCACGTTCAAGAAGAATTATTTAGTACTTGGTTGGTTTAGTGATCACTTTAGAGACGTTTTTATTTGAGTTACTAACAATCATGTATAGAAGGTGTATTTAGTTGTACTGTTGAATGATCCCATAGGAGATGTAGACTACTTATTTGGACTATTCAACGATCACATTCAAGATGGTATAATTAATTTGACTGTTCGACAATCTCATTGAAGACGTATTTATTTGAGCTACTTTATTTAAAAGTCAGATAGCATTTATCTGCCAGATAAAATTTATTTATCCATCACATTTTTATTTTATCGGGAGGTTTAAGTACCTGATAACTTTTATCTAAAAGTTAAAATTGGCGTTGCCATAATGACGCGTTGTTTTTCATGCGGTTTAACCTATCAGAATCTGTTTTTAGGTTAAAAATCTTGGTTTAAGTGTTCAGTAGGCACAGACCCAGGTTCTAACTGTATATAAAGTTGGAACATTTAATTCACACTTTTATAAAAAACTTACAAGCTATCTGTAGAGTTATAGTTATATAAGAACAAATTATTTAAATGTGAGTACGATAATTTAAGTTTTGTAAACGTTGTACCAAACTATTGACCACATTTTGCAGAGATCGGAATCACTACTTGTAGGACAGCCTAGCTTCTGCACCCATGTGACGCCATCTGTTTACTCGCACCCGTTTAGCCACCATTATTAAACAAATGCTGAGCGTTGTAGCCACTAGCCAGGTTGTAGCGGTAGCAGCAGGGTTTATAGGCTTGCGGGTACCAGTAAAAACAGTACCAACCTTGCGTTTTCTGCATAAAATAAAAACATATTTATTTGAGCTAATGTATTTAACAATCATGTATAGATGGTTTATTTATTTGGAAAGTTTAGCGATCACATTGAAGACATATCTATTTTGGCTATTTAACTATCACGTTATTTTCATATACTCACAATTTACTGACTAATTTAATTTAAGACACGCCTAGGGCCAGAAATATTAATATGTTGGAAGTACGATTAATTCAAACACAAATACTTACTACATTTTTAAGTATAAGCTCTTATCAAAAATGGAATATGATAAATAAATATTAGTTGTAAACCATTGTAGATTAGTTTATGATTATGAATGAATGGAGAAGTAATGAAATTTCTACATCCAAAATTAGTCCAATGAGTGCAATTCAAAGAAATCTTAAGTAAAAAGGTAGTGGTGTAGTTCTTGTAGGGTGAAACGCACATTGTAAGGGGTGTTAAATATATCGGTGAGCATTTAGTTCACCTCTTAAAAGAGATCTATATTAGGTGGTAATACAGTTTGAACCAGATGTTACATCGTGGTGTGCTAGCCTAGAGTATTCATTAGAAAACAGCGAAATTCAGACCAGTAAAACAGTTTTACCATATTTTTAAAATGCAACAAAATTGAAAATTAATTATATTAAAATGAAAGCACTGTTAAACTGATCCAAATTTTTCTGTTGCCAAGTGAAAATTTAAGAAGTTCGCACTTAAATACGTTTTCTGGTTCGAGAGTCTAATACGCCCCAGTTAATCTGGAGTGGGACGGGCTCTTAAGTGTCGTTGCAAATATACAAGGTCTTGTGAATAGTGACATTGGCTTGAGAAGTAAGCTTAAATAAATGGAAGAATAATTACTATCTAAAATGTCGACATTCCTAATTTTATTACTGGGCTGGTGTTATTACTTGTAAGTTTAATAGAAAGCGTAGATTCTAAACTATCTTCAATTTTACTATGTCTAACACCAGTAGTAATAGACCCACACAACAGCTCATAAACTCAATATTGGCGAGCATTACCTGCGTGAATTCTGTTTTTGAACTTCTCTTGAATTCTATTCCCATATGATAGCACAATCCCCAAGTATTTTAATTTACCAAAATCTTCAAAAGGTATGTCGCCAACCTCTACGAAATGTTTCAACATACAATCAAATACTTGGTTTTATTAATATATACTCCTAAACCTATTTCTTGGTTGTTTTTAAACCAAAATTCGGCATTCCTTTTAACTATCCCCTCATAGTCACCCAGAAAATGTGTATCATCTACATAAGTCTACGAGTGAGTCACGCCATTTAATGTTAGAAGGGGAAGAGGATTAGGAAAAAAAAATAGTTAAAAACTTCATGATCCACCCATAGAAAGGTTCAGAAAACCTATTTTAAATCAATAGGCCGGGGATGAACCCATACTCGTCAAGTTAGAGTCAGTGATGCTAGTGGCTGGTATGGCGTGATAGTAAAAATAATTCAAACTGTTAAAATAAAAATAGTTTAGTGATGAAAGTAACAACCTGCACTAACAGGCACGTGTATGACGACATCAGTCAGTATTGTTGGGTTTGCCAGTAACAGGTTTGTTCTGGTTCCGGGTGGGTATATTGAGACATGTTACCGGCTAAATGGTTTGCCAGTGACAGGTTTGTTTTGGTTCCGGGTGGGTATATTGAGACATGTTACCGGCTAAATGGTTTGCCAGTGACAGGTTTGTTCTGGTTCCGGGTGGGTATATTGAGACATGTTACCGGCTAAATGTTTGCCAGTGACAGGTTTGTTCTGGTTCCGGGTGGGTATATTGAGACATGTTACCGGCTAAATGGTTTACCATTCATTATCTCTTCATACAAATGCAGCTAAACCTTTATATAAATTCCACCTACTTCACTCCTACCCCATTAGTGATGGGTAGTAAGACGGAGCACGCCGAAACTAAAATTATTATAAGTAAGATACCCTTAAACTAGTTTATTTTAGAAAAAATTTACATTTTTTTTATATTAGATAGTCTCCAGACACGAATTTTAAACAAAACCTTTAGAGTTATTTTCAAAAATTACCCATCAGTAAATTATTATTAAATTAATTTTTTTAAGAAAACAAATATATCAATATTTAAAAAATATTGTAAAGAAACGTACCAGATATTTATTATGAGCCAAATCATTAGAGCAATAATTTTGTGTAATATTTCGAATTTGTAAGAAAAATCAGAAATAAATTATCCTTGAACCAATTTTACACCGTAAAATAATATATAATTTTATTTGTCATGTCAAACACTCCCCTAATATTTATTTTAAACAAAAGTTTTGGAGATATTTAAGATAAATTTTGACTTTTTAAAAATCACTCATTGGTAAATTACCCTTAAAAGAATTTTCCATTGTAATTTTTAGGTCGAACAATCCCTGGATATCAATACTAAGCAAAATTATTAAAGCATTTTTTTTAATGTGAAGTTTTCAAAAATCATTAATTAGTATATTTCCCTTTATTTAAGGTTTAGGTTCAAGATAAAAAATAAAATGCCTGAGATAAACATCTAAATAGCAAGTTTGAACAAAACCCATCAAATAGTTTGGTATCTAGGCCCAGAAATATGTAGACAGACAGACATGGGGACAGACTGAAAAATGATTGTAAAATCAATTTTTTTTAGTCCAGGAGCACATAAAACGTAAAAATTCATCATAATCTCGAGTTTAAAAATTTTCACGATTACAATAGTTTCTCTTTATATTAAAAAATAAAAATGTAGTATATATAAATATTTATTTTTGGAGAATAAATGCTGAAAAAACAGGAATTAAGGGCTTGTATTACTTTATTACCAGAAATATGCTCCTTCAAACAGTTTAGAGCCCATTACAGCCAGAGGGTAGCAAAACCCAATAACCCCCATCTATTGAAAGTACCAATGAAATAATTAATTTAAAATATTTCATGAGGGCATCTTAAAGTCACTATATATAACTTTTCATAAAATCCAAAATAAAATAGTTGATGATCTATGTAAATATAAAGAAACTAGTCGTAACAATTTTTTTTATTGGTGGACATAGCCTGTTTTTCTAAGCACAAGGCTATAATCGGCACAAGACATGGAAAACATTTGTAGCCTGGTAAAGCGCGCCCAATACTACACATAAAACTACAGGCCCCAATAAAATATAATATCTTGATCAGAGAACTAATATACTCACAAATATAAAGGTCATAGCCCAGAAATTTAATTGTAGTATGAAGGATGAAGGATGGTATTCCTAGCTGTAGTTGATCATGAGAAAATTTACCAACAAGAGATGCCAAAAGAGTGTTTAAAACATTATACCTCTTGAAACAATTTAAAGTGTTTTAAAACATAAATGAAAGGAATATAAGAATACATCATATATTTAGAAATCAAGATTTGTTAAAACCCATACAACACCTTAGCTCAGTCGATATCATGTCTCTATACTAAGATGAGGGTCCAGGGTTCGATTCTTGGCATGGTCGAGAAATTTATCTTTGATGAAATGTGGGTTTACCCTTTCACAGTGATGAATTAACGTCCGTAGTCTGGATATTGTGCCTGTTCTAGCTTAAGATAGATTATAGGGTATATGAAGCCCTAACAAGCCGATAGTGGAAAATATATGGCTTGAATAAAAAACTGATCCAGGCCATAAACCGGAAACATTAATGGATGTAAAAGTGGTTTGAACTCCGCACGTATTTACCTAAGATGAAATTTGTGAAGGGAAGATTTACACTTTGTGTTACTTTAACCGGAAAACATAATAAGTGGATATTTTTCCTAAATGTTGGTGGTCCCTTGTTCAAATAACTTGGACAGTCCGAATTGACTGTGTATTGTGTATAACAATCGCACACTTAACTTAGAATATGGACGTAACAAATTTAACTGAAGTCGATGTCAATTAATATGTATTTTTTCACAAAAATATTGGCCTAGTTGTACACTTATTATAAAATTAATTTAAATTTAAATTGCTACACGCAATCGTACAAATATATCAGCCTTGTATTATCTCGTATGC